>AWOL01S0008407.1:130114-165849 GCA_000715115.1 Nicotiana otophora
TTTTTTTTTTTTTTTTTTTTTCAAATTTTGCTTTTTCCGTTTTATAAGGGCGGGGGTGAGTGTGTGGGTTGGAGGGTGAGGGGGTAAATGCGAGCTTTAAGTAGGGGGTTGAAAAAGAAAGAAACCGATTCAACGCCTAGTGATTTGTGAGTCAGCTGTAACCAGGGGACACGTGGTCAATTATGATTGGAGAAATGACTGTTTCGCTGAACAAAAGTCAAACCTTTTTCACTGAGTTGAAACGCTTTGCTGTTTGTACGCGCGCGTGGTGCTACATTCCTAATCTTAGATGGTTTTTTGCTATTTTTTTTGTGAGACCAAAACGATAGTTTTTGCAATAATAAAAAGAAAATTAGAATTTGTAGTCCATTGTAATGGAGAATGTCGGTCAGTATAAGTTTTAGATAAATTTAATGGCTAAGTCTTAGGCAGAATCCATTGAGTGATGCATGCCTTGATCCCATTCTAAAGGGAGTACAAAGAAATTGCGGACCCAAAATTTTATGCAAGCGGATTCAGTCAAAAAATATAGTAGCGATTTGTATAAGCGACACTGATAAATAGAATTTATTCACTACTCAGTTTTGTTTATCATGTGATCTCAAAATAAAGTCATTGATGCTATTTTTTAATCAAAGTTGGAATTTTCTTAAACAAAAACTAATTAATTTATAAAATCAGTATGATGGATGCTAAAGGTTTTGAATTCCCTTTCCCCAGAAGCTATTCTAAACCTCCTTCTTCCCTCCCCCCCCCCCACATGAAATTGAGATGTAAATTTTCGTTCATTCTTCTTTCTCTTTTTTTCTTTTTATATCAAGTGGGATCTACAATTTGTTCTCTTAAATCTAACTCCTTTTATTGAACAAGAATAAAAGGCGAACATATGGAACAAAGCTCTATTAAATAAAGGAAGGTGACAATGTATTTAAGCTTGTATTTCAAAAGGAAACGGATACAGTTGATGAAATTATAAATATATTTTTATATTTATCCAATAATCGGAACTTTTTAAAATATACGGCAAAGTGCAAAAACTATATTCTCAACGTTGTTCAACTTGGTATTAGACAATGTGCAACGCATGCATATAAAATCCTACCATAAATATAGTCAAACAACTTATAGAAAGGATATGTAAGAAAAAAATAATATTTCATAGAAGGACAAACTAATACAAATGTAACACTAAAAATTTGGGTCTTTGGTGAGAACTTCTAGTTAGGTAACTCAACATTGGAGCACTTATTAACTCGAATTATCCCTGCGTTTGAAGGTAGGTTTATTTTCTAAGTTAGGGATGCACACAACAATTTTGCCTAATGAGTATCATAATATTCAAAGGCAGCATGAGCTACGTACATTTGATATGTCTTCTCTAGTTGAATCAACACTTACTTTGGCGGAAAAATCTAACTCTAAAATTCTATTAATTGTGTGAATCTAATACAGCAGCCAATTGCAATATACGATGTAGTATTGAATAGTGTAATTCCGCATTTTTAAATATCGATAACTAAACAATTATATATTTGAAAATACTAAAATATTATTTATGATCAGACGAGCTAATGCATGAACAGGGAATTGGAGTTTGTCCCAGTGCGTAGTGGATTTTTGCAATTTGTCAGGAAACATTATTTAGTTTAAAGAGTTTACTGAGAATATGCTCGTGAGCTAAACAAAATTAGCTAGTGAAAAATTATACATTTCCCTAAGTTTTATATCTATTATTCAAACTTCCAACTTGAGCGGGAACCATCTATCTATCATTGCAGAAAGCTGAAAGATGAAATTTTATATGTTTTCTTAAAACAACAACAACAACAACATACCCAGTATAGTCTCATATAGTAAGGTCTGGGGAGGGTAGTGTGTACACAGACCTTACCCCTACCTTGTGTAGAGAGACTGTTTCCAATAGACCCTCGGTTCAGACAAGCATAGGTACCACAATAATAACAAGAAAGCAAGATGGGACAACACCGAAAAACCATATAAAAGCAACATACATAACAAGATAGTAAGATGATCGAAATGCAAATGAAAACGACAGGTATTCCAATAAGCCTACTACCAACCAAATGCGAGAGTACGTACTAATACTACAGATATGAATAATCTAGACAACCTAACCTACTATCCTAATCTTCGACCTCCACACCTTCCTATCACGGGTCATGTCTTCGGTCAGCTGTAGCTACGCCATGTCATGCCTAATCACCTCACCCCAACTCTTCTTCTATAACACCCCCAAAAATTTCGAAGTGTTTTAAAACCATTAAGAAGATTTGACGGGTGCTAATTATATTAATTCGGGTATGAACAGGACTAATAATATGAATAATATTAATTGATCATGATAATATATGTATGAGGTGCATTAAGAATGGTTTATGGTCCAAGAAGAGCCCTAAGGCTAAGTCAAGTTGGAAATTATATGATGGGGTAAAGTTTCAAGTGAGTTGCACAAGACTTAACTTCAAACGAGCATAAATCTCAAGATATGAAGAGTTATATCTTTTATCACATATCAAATTAAAGTTCTATGTGTCTAGTTTATAATGCATCAAACCTTTCATCATTTGGATGTTTTTACAAGGAGTTATGACCTTTTTACTAAAGGGTAGCAGAACAGCTACGAAGCATAGTAGCGTAGCCTACGCAGCATAGTAGCGTAGCCTACACACCATGCGTAGGCAAATCCAGCAGGTGCCAATTGAAGAGGAATGGAAGGTCACCCTGCATAGCCTTTGTTCGTAGCCTACGCAGGAGGCTACGCACCCATCAGACCCATTTTTAAAATGTAGAAATAAGGGGTTTAGAGAGAGAAAGAGTTAGTTCTTGTAACGACCTGGCCGGTCGTTTCGAGAGTTATAGCTCTGTTTCCCCCATTTCTATTTTCTTTATGCTCTTAAGCTATATTATGATATACCGGGTTAGTTGGTTCGTGTCCGGAGTGGTTTCGGATTGAAATGAGACGCTTAGTCTCTAAAGTAGAAGCTTAAGTTGGAAAAGTTAACCGGATATTGACCTATGTGTAAACGATCTCGGATATGAATTCTGATGGTTCCGTTAGCTCCGTTAGGTGATTTTGAACTTAGGGACGTGTCCGGAATATGATTTGGAGGTCCGTGGTAGAATTAGGCTTGAATTGGCAAAATTAGAAATTTGGCAATTTTTGGTCGGCAGTGAAAAATTTGATATCGGGGTCGGAATAAAATTTTGGAAGTTGGAGTAGGTTCGTAGTGTCATTTGTGACGTGTGTGCAAACTTTAGGTCATTCGGAAGTGGTTTGGTTAGTTTCGGCATCGGTTGCCGAACTTGGAAATTTAGAAGTTCTTAGGTTTGAATCCGAGGGTAATTTGGTGTTTTGATGTTATTTTGAGTGATTCTAAGGTTCGACTAAGTTCGTATGAGGTTTTAGTATTGGTTGGTATGTTTAGTTGAGGTCCCGGGGGCCTCCGGTGAGTTTCGGATAGTTAACAGATAGTTTTTGGACTTTGCAAAATGGTTGATCTGCTGGTATGAACTCTCTGGTTTCCTTATATGCGATCGCGTGGGTAGGTCCGCGATCACGTAGGCTTATTTGGGGGGTAGAGGCGAGTTGTTCTATGCGATTGTAGGGTTTGGGACGTGATCGCGTGCATGTGTGAGGTTGTGCTTCGCGAACGCGTGGACAGTCCCGCGTTCGCGTAGAGGTATCTAGCTGGTGAAGAGGCGAGGTGATTGCTCTACGCGATCGCGTAGGTTTGGGTGATTCTGCATTCGCATAGAGTAAATATGTGGAGCAGCCTATTTGTGCTTCGCGATTGCGAGGATATTTCCGCGATCGCGATTAAGGAAAATCTGGGCAGCAATGTTAAATTCCAAAATCGAGGATTTGGACTCATTTTTCATATTTTGAGCTAGAGACCATGGATTTAGGCGATTGTTGAAGGGATTTTCAGGGAGTTGATTGGGGTAAGTGTTTCTCACTTGGTTTTGGTTAAATTCCATGATTATATCTTGATTTTTATCATCTAAATTGTGATTTGGGGTGAAAAATTGGGAAAAACGTGGAAGAGTTCTTGAGATGGAATTTTGAGGTTTTGAAGGGAATTTTGTTGTCGGATTTTGGTAATTTGAAATGGTTAGACTCGTGAGTGAATGTGATATCTAGTTTTGTAAACTTTATTGGATTCGGAGACGTGGGCCCGGGGGGCCGGGTTTGAGCCAATTTCGGGTTTTGTGCTGATTTGATAGTCTTTCTTGTGGAATTCATTCCATTAGCGTATATTGATGGTATTGTACTGATTGTGAATAGATTCGGAGCATTTGGAGGCCGAGTTGAGAGGCAAGAGCATTGCGAGGTAGAGATTTGACCGGTTTGAGGTAAGTAACCATTGTAAATCTAGTCTTGAGGGTATGAAACCCCGGATTTCGTATCATTCTACTATTTTGAGGTGACGCACATGCTAGGTGACGGGTGTGTGGGCGTGCACTATTGGGGATTGTGACTTGGTCCGTCCCATAGCAACTGCAAAGTTACATATTTTGTTGAAACTATATGATACTTATATATTTTAGAAAGAGTTTATGTGAATTGGGCTGAATGCCATGTTTTGGGCCTTGTGCCAGTGCTGTTTGGACCCTTAGGGGGCCTTTTCTTACTATCCTCTCACTGTTTTCGATTGAAAATCTATACTCAGTCATGTTTATACTTGTTTACTGCATAACTCAGTTTTATGACTATATTTTGATGCACATAAATGTTGTTTTGGGCTGAATGCCCTATTTTTACTGAAATGCCCGAGTGGCTTGAGAGGTTTATGACAGAGTGAGGCCGAGGGCCTGATTTGTGAGGATATTTATGGGATCGGGCTGCACGCCGCAACATGTTTGATATAGGCTGAGGGCCTGAGTGATGTATGCCATGATTTGGCTTGATATAGCGCTTGGGCTGAAGGAGCCCCTCCGGAGTCTGTACACCCCCTAGTGAGCGCAGGTACCTACTGAGTGCGAGTGCCGAGTGCCGAGTGCTGAGTGACTGATAGGCAAGAGTGATTGTGAGGTATGCCCGAGTGGCAAGAGTGATTGTGAGGTATGCCCGAGTGGCAAGAGTGATTGTGAGGTATGCCCAAGTGGCAAGAGCGATTGTGAAGTATGCCCGAGAGGCATGAGTGACTGTGAGGTTTGCCCGAGGGGATGTATATGAGTGATGTTTTGCCCGAGGGGCTGTTTATGATTTCATCATTTTTGCTCACCTTTGCATTGAGCCTTTGTTTAAAAAACACTATTGGAAAATATCTTTAAATGATTTTTTTATTGGAACCGGGTTTAAACGAGATGATTAGATTCAAACACTGATTTTTAAAGCATGCTGTACTTTACTGAATTTTTATGATACGAACTTGATATGCTTTATTGCTCGTCACTACTGCTCAGTCTTTATTTATTGTTGTTACTTACTGAGTTGGCATACTCACGTTACTCCCTGCACCTTGTGTGTAGATCCAGGTGTAGCTGGGCACGGTAGCAGTTGTTGATTATTCTGGTTGCAGATTTTTTCGGGGATAGCAAGGTAGCTACTTGGCGATCGCAACCCCTGATCTTCTCCCTCTTATCTTTCTTTAGTTGTATTTAGCTATTTTCCAGACTATGTTAGTCTTGATATTGTCAGACAAATGATAGTAGCTGCTTATGACTAGTGACATCCCGATGTCGGAATTTTCTTTTCCGTACTTGTATTTTGATTTGAACTCCTTTACAAAGGTTGTTTTATGTTAAATAACATTGAAATTATCTTTGAAATGGAAATATCGGTTTGTTTTGGAAATGAGTTGGCTTTCCTAGTTCCACGATGGGCGCCATCACGACAGGGGTTAGTTTGGGTCGTGACAGTTCTTCAACTTGGAATTGATTTCTAGAGAGAAGGAGAAGCTCTTCCACCATTGATACACTTCAAGATAAGTTATTTTGGTACAAGGAAGATTATATTACATCATTTAGTGATAACACTTTATGAATCAAATTCATAGAAAATGGGTTGAATCTTCAAGAACATCAAAAGGTGGAAAAGTGAGATTCTTCCACCAAGAGGTAATTCCTTCACTTGAGCTTCATAAATATGTCATATTGGAGTATGGGTAGCATCTTTATGAGTTTTATTTGAAGTTGTAATGGGATATTGTATGAACCCTAAGGGCGGGCCTTGAAAATGATATTTTGGGCAAAGAAGAAGATGAAAAATGATGAATTGATATAAATGAAATTGTTTTGTGTTTCTAATGATTCCAATAGACTTTATAACTTAATTAATGAACGAATGGAATAGGGAATCACCATTTGAACAAGAAGCAACACTAGTTCTTGAACCTAGGGTTTTGTTGGAGAAGACAATGAATAGTGACTTGATGATGTTGGATAATTAACGTAGTATTAGTAATAACTCCAAATGAGTATTAAATGATAAGAATAGAATTGAATAGGCTAATGGGTGAGCCTATTGGATCATTTGGGATGGTTATGGGCTTGTTGCCAAATTGTGAAGCCTAAATGGATATTTATAAATCTTTTTGTATTTGTTTTGATGTAGTTGGGATATCTAATGGTAGATACTGAATTATGGGCGATATTTGATCAGTTTAATCAATTGGAGCATTGTAGTATTTTTGGAGCTTGAAGGTTGAGGTAAATTGATTAAGACTTACTCTTCTTGAGGGATTCTCTTTAAAACACGTCTTAAGTTGATATATTGTATTATTTATAAATGTGCATCCATACGTGTGGGGACAAGCGGGAAAGATGTCACCATGTGTTTCTAAACTGTTGCTTATGAAGTGTCATGTAATTTTATAAAAAAGGCCATCATTGACTGTCATAACTACTCTTAAGGTAAGAAGGTTAAGTTGTTGAATTTTTTTATTATACTTCTATTTGGTGGAAAAAGCTTACAAGGGACAGACAACAAGATGGAGAACCACCCATTACTACTTGGACCGAGATGAAGAGAGTCATGAGCAAGAGGTTTGTGCCTTCCCACTTTCAAAGAGACCTACAACTACGTCTTCAGACCTTGAAACAAGGAACCATGACTTTTGATGAATACTTTAAAGCTATGGATATGACTATGATCCAAGCTAATTGTATGGAAGAAGAAGAGGCCACTATGGCTAGATTTCTTAATGGTATAAATAGAAAAATAGCTGATATAGTAGAGATACAACAATATGTAACTATAGATGAGTTAGTAGATTTGGCTGTAAAAATAGAAAAGAAAAATAAATGTAGGCAGCAAGCTAGCTCATGGATAAGTCGGCCAAACACCAATTACAAGAAGCCATGGCCAAAACAAGAAGTGATTTCTAGACCTCAAGAAGACAAGGTGAAAGGTAAAGTTGATGAGAAAGAAGGAGGTAAAGCTTTCAATTCTAGATCCTCTAAACCTTCTAGTTCCATTAAATGTCGCAAATCTCATGGAAGAGGCCATATGATGCATGAATATCCAAATAGAAGAAATATTCTTTTGAGAGAAGATGGAGGAATGAGAGTGAAAAAGTGAGGAAGAAGAGAGAGGAGTAAGTGAAGATGATATAGAACTTCCTAATGATCGTTTGGTTGGGGTAGTTAGGAGGACTATAGATGGAGAATATGAGGGAGAAAATAGTGAGGAAGATGAAGAAGAGGAAGGTGTGAGTGAAGATGATGTAGAGTTGCCTTTTAATGATGGTTTGGTTAAAGTAGTTAGGAGGATTATGACTATTAATTTAGGAATCAATAGTGAAGAACAAAGGGAGAATATATTTCATACTAGGTGTGGAATAAAGGAAAAAACTTGTTCTATGATTATTGATAATGGTAGTTATGCTAATGTGGTGAGTTCACACTTGGTGAACATTTTAGAGCTTGCATGCATGAAGCACCCTAAACCCTATAGATTCCAATGGTTGAATGATAGTGGTGAACTGAAAGTCAACAAACAATGCATGATTTCCTTCAATGTTGGTAGGTATGTGGATGATGTTCTTTGTGATGTGGTTCCTATGCAAGCTTGTCACATTTTGTTAGGCCGTCTGTGGCAATATGATAGGAATATTTTTCATGATGGAAGAAAGAATAGATATTCTCTTGAGCTTAATAGAAAGAAGTATACTCTTTCGCCTTTAAGTCCTTCTCAAGTGTTTGAGGATCAAAAGAGATTGAGGGAAATAATGGGAAAACAAAAGGGATGAAAAAAAGTGAGCTTGAGGGGAAAAAAAAGAAAGAAGGCCCAAAGCTAGAAAGAAAAGGAGATGACCAAGAGAGAGAGAGAGAGAGAGAGAGAGAGAGAGAGAGAGAAGAAACTTTAGTAAAGTGGTAAAAGACGGTTTGAGTGATAACAAGGAAAGTTTTGGTGAGCGGAAAGAGGCAAAGGGAAAGAAAAAGGAGAGTTTGTATATAAAAGCCAAAGAGTGTTTGAATGCAAGAAAAGAGGGGTGCCTATTATACTACTTACTTATAAAGAAGTTTTGATTAATTCTAAGTTACTAACTTCTTCTTTGCCAAGTAATGTTTCTTCTCTTTTGCAGGATTTTGATGATATCTTCCCTGAGGAGGTCCTTAAATGTCTACCACCTTTGCTTGGCATTGAGCACCAAATTGACTTTGTACTTGGAGCACAAATTCCAAATAGGCCTGCTTATAGGAGTAATCCAGAAGAGACAAAAGAGCTTCAAAGGAAACTTGAGGAGTTGCTTGAGAAGGTTTTGTGAGAGAGAGCATGAGCCCTTGCTCTGTTCACGTCCTGTTGGTACCCAAAAAGGATGGAACTTGGAGGATGTGCGTTGATTTTAGAGCAATCAACAAGATAACGGTAAAGTATCGCCATCCTATCCCTCGTCTTGATGACATGTTGGATCAATTTCATGGATCCAAAATCTTTTCTAAAATTGATCTAAAAAGTAGTTACCATCAGATTTGAATGAATCCCGGAGATGAATGAAAAACTACTTTTAAGACCAAATATGAGCTTTATGAGTGGCTAGTTATACCTTTTGGTTTGACTAATGCACGCAGCACTTTCATGAGATTGATGAATCATCTTTTTAAGGATTTTCATGGGAAATTTGTAGTGATTTATTTTGATGATATCTTGATTTATTCTAAAAATCTAGATGAGCATGTGGAACACTTAAAATAAGTTTTTGAAGTTCTTAGAAAGCAATACATATTTGCTAATCTTAAGAAGTGTACTTTTTGTGTGGATCGTGTGGTATTCTTGGATTTTATGGTTAGTTCTAAGGGAGTTGAAGTTGATGAAGAGAAAATCAAGGCAATCAAAGAATGGCCTAAACCTAATAGTGTAACTGAAGTTAGGATTTTTCATGGGCTTGCTAGTTTTTATAGGAGATTTGTTAGAGATTTTAGCACCATTGCTGCTCCTTTAACTGAAGTTACTAAGAAGGATAAGGTTTTTTCATGGGGAAAAGAACAAGATGATGCTTTTAACTAGTTGAAAGAAAAATTGTGTTTTGCTCCTCTTTTGCAATTACCTGATTTTTCTAAGTCTTTTGAGGTTGAATGCGATGCCTCTGGAAAAGGAATAGTTATTGTTTTGATGCAAGACTCGAAGCCCATTGCATACTTTAATGAAATGATGAGTGGAGCTACATTGAACTACTCAACTTTTGACAAAGAGCTATATGCTTTGGTAAGGGCTTTAGCTACATGGCAACATTATTTGTGGCGAAGAGAGTTTGTGGTTAATACTAATCATGAATCCTTGAATATTTGAAGAGCTAAGGTAAGCTTAATCATATCCATAAAAAATGGGTTGAATTCATCAAAACATTCCCATATGTGATTGCTTACAAGCAAGGAAGAATGTGGTTGCTGATGCACTTTCAAGAAGGTATGTCTTGGTTTCTTCTCTTACTTCTAAATTGATGGGTTTTGATCAAATCAAGAGACTTTATTCTAATTATTCTGATTTTGGCAAGGCTTTTGCAGAATGTAAGTTGTGTCCTTATGAGAGGTTCAATCTTCAAAATGGGTTCCTTTTTAAGGAAAATAAATTGTGTATTCCTAATTGCTCTTTGCGTGAATTATTTGTTAGGGAAGCACATTGTGGTGGACTCATGAGACACTTTGGAGTGCCCAAAACTTTAGATATACTTGTTGAACATTGTTTTTTGCCTAGCATGCGAAATGATGTTGAAAAGGTGTGCTCTCAATATCTTAAATGTAAACAAGTCAAATCAAAAGTGTTACCACGTGGTTTTATACTCCTTTACCTGTCCCTACTTCTCCTTGGATTGATATTTCTATGAATTTTGTGTTAGGACTTCTTAGAACTAAGTATGGTAAGGATAGTATATTTGTGGTGGTAGATAGATTTTCAAAAATGGCTCATTTTATTCCATGCTTGAAGACTAATGATGCATTACATGTGGCTGATTTATTTGCGAAGGAAGTCGTTAAATTACATGGCATACCTAAAACTATCGTTAGTGATAGGGATGCTAAATTTTTAAATCACTTTTGGAGAGTTCTTTGGGAGAAGTTGGGAACTAAATTGTTATTTTCTACATCTTATCACCCACAAACTTATGGGGAAACTGAAGTAGTTAATAGGACCTTAGAAAATATGTTGAGAGTTGTTTTAATAGGAAAATTAACTTCTTGGGAAGAACAGTTGCCCATGATAGAGTTTGCCTATAATAGAAATATCCACTCTTCTACTGGTAAGTCTGCTTTTGAAGTTGTTTATGGATTTAATCCCCTCACTCCCCTTAATTTGTTTCCTTTGCCTACTAATGACATTGTTAATCTTGATGATATGAATAAGGCTGAAATGATAAAGAAGATTCATGAACGTACAAGGCTTGCAATTGAACAGAAGAATGAACAAACTGCCTTAAGAAGAAATAAGGGGCGAAAATCTGTTATTTTTAAGCCTGGAGATTTAGTTTGGGTGCATTTTAGGAAGGAAAGATTTCCTGCCAAACGAAGATCCAAATTAGATCCAAGAGGAGATGGACCATTTGAATTACTTGAAAGGATAGGAGAGAATGCTTACAAACTTGACCGTCCTAGTGAATATCAAGTTAGTGTTGCCTTCAATGTTTTTGATCTTTCCTTGTTTGATGCAGGCTCGAATTCGAGGACGAATTCTCTTCAAGAAGAGGGGAATAATAGCATCCATGGCAGCTCAACATCATTAAAGGAGAAGGATTAAGCTCTAGAAGCTCCAAGAAGGCCCATGACAAGGTCCCAAACAAAGAAATTTCAAGACAAGCTTAATGGGCTTCAATTGGCAATTAAAAAGTGCCTTATAATAGAAGAAGAGCTCCAGCACAAGGAGGATCTTTTTGCCAAGTGTTACAACTATTTAGAGACCCAAATTAAAGTCCAAGAGAAGATGGAATGAGGCCCAAATATGCCCCAAAAAGAGGAAGTTTCAGCAGCCCAAATAAGCCCCAAAAATAGTTTCTAGAATATATATTTAATAGTTATTTTAATCTATGTTGACTTGCATTGATCTATGTGTATGTTTACTATATTGGTCTTACTGTGGGTAGTATTCTATGCTTCTAGAGAATATAATTGACATTTATTGAAGTCTTGACTAGCTCCTTCTTTACTACTATATAAAGGGGTGCTTGTCTTTCATGGTAGAGAAGAACATTGAAGATTAATATTATTATTGTGAGTTCTTTTGAACTTTTGTGAACTTTACTTTGAGATTTATATTGCAACTCTAACTAGTTCATAGCTTAAGGTAGTAAGATAATTTTATTTCTTATGATATCTTTGGTTTCTTTTGATATTCTTCGAAGGCGAATAGTTTCTTTTACCAGTTGTTGTCGTAAGTTGTTCAAAGTAGAAGTTAAGATCCGAATCTAGTTATTAATTAGCTTATCTCTAGTGAAGGTAATTGGTTTCATAAACAACTTGTTGTCATTAGGATCTTCTCAAAATCTAGATAAACTCAGGGTTCTTGGATCTTTCCTTGAATTTTCATATATCTAGTTTATTTTTCTTGCTTTTCTCTATTCAATTGCATTCCTTTACTGCTTATGCGTTTCTTCAACTTATTTTCTTTAAGTTCTTGGATCTCCTAACCTTTGGGTTATCAATTTGTCCAGGTTAGAGACTCGAAATCATGTAACTGAGTGAGATGTCTTCCAGGAAACCTTTTCGGATGATAAATTGCTGGTCATTACTTATGGGGAGATGCCATAGTATGCGGATTATGTGAATTATCTGGCAAGTGGAGAAATTCCACCTAGCCTCATGCTAAAAAATAAGTTCTTGCAAGATGTGAGATCATATGTGTGGGATGAGCCAATTATTTTTCAAGTCACGTGTCGATTAGTTGATGAGAAGATGCGTGCCCGAGTCTGAGCTAAATGATATTCTACATGACTGTCATGCGTCTCCCTATGGTGGTCACCATGCGGGTGACAAAATGGCAACAAAGGTATTGCAATCTGGTTTCTAATGGCCCAGGTTGTTCAAGGATTCCCATGAGTTCGTGAAGAAGTGTGATAGGTGTTAGAGAACGGGAACGATTACAAGAAGGCATGAGATGCCATTGCATGGTATTATGGAGGTTGAAATTTTTAATGTGTGGGGAATTGACTTCATGGGTCTGTTTCCCTCTTCCAATAGGTACGGGTACATTTTGGCGGCTATTGACTATGTGTCGAAGTGGGTGGAGGCCATTGCTATTCCAACTAATGATGCAAAGTTTGTTGTGAACTTCGTAAAAAAGTATATCTTTTCAAAGTTCGGCACCCCGAAAGTGTTGATAA
This sequence comes from Nicotiana otophora, assembly GCA_000715115.1. NCBI lineage: Eukaryota > Viridiplantae > Streptophyta > Magnoliopsida > Solanales > Solanaceae > Nicotiana > Nicotiana otophora. The sequence continues at coordinate 142,891 of AWOL01S0008407.1, forward strand.
GTGATTGGGGCCACTCATTTATGTAACAAGTTGTTGGATAATCTCTTAGCGAAATACGAGGTCAAACACAAGGTTGTGACCGCCTATCATCCTCAGACTAGTGGTCAAGTTGAGGTGTCAAATACAGAGATAAATCAAATTCTTGAGAAAACAGTTAGTGCAAGTAGAAAAGATTGGACTGCAAAGTTTGATGATGCTCTATGGGCATATAGGACTGCTTACAAAACTCCAATCGGAGCCTCCCCTTTCAAGTTGGTTTATGGGAAGGCATGCCATTTACCGGTGGAACTTGAACACAAGGCATATTGGGCGATAAAGAAGTTGAACCTTGATGCAAAATTGGTGGGTGAAAAATGGTTATTGCAATTGAAAGAGCTTGATGAGTTTTGCTTGCACGCATATGAGAATGCCAAATTGTACAAAGAATAGACCAAGTGTTAGCATGATAAGCATATTCAAAATTGTGAGTTCGAGCCGGGCCAACTGGTTCTCTTGTTCAATTAGAGATTGAGACTCTTTCCGGGGAAGTTTAAATCAAGATAGTCGGGCCATTTGAGGTAGAAAGAATCACTGCACATGGTGCATTGAGTTATGAGTCTTAGATGGAGAGAACATTCTTAGTGAACGTACAAAGAATAAAGCACTACTATGGAGGTGACTTTGATCGTCAAATGTCGAAGGTGATACTCGCCAATGATAAGGCAAGAGTCTGCATTGTGTCGCGATGTTAAATCAGGTGCTTCATGGGAGACAACCCATGGTGATGTTTTAATCACCATGCCATGACGTTAATTTGGGCACTTATTTGGGAGGCAACCAATTCTTAGAATAGTTTAGCTTCGTTTTATTTTTATTTTTTATTTTGGGGAATTAATACATTGGTCTACATAAACTCAGGTTGGTTCCATAGATACGGGCACGATACAATTCTAATAATCTGATCGGGAGCAAAAGCGAGAGTTGAAAACAATTAAAAGAGTCAAAAACAAAGTGAAAATTCACAAAATTGCGCCCCGGAGAGTTCCTAGCAAAGGTCTAAACCTCGCCACAAAGATGACTTGGAAAGGCCAGGCACGAGAAGTTGCTCGTTGTAAACCTCGCAACGCCAGACCTACTCCGCGCCCCAGGCCTGGCGACGTACTTCCAGGAGCATGCTTCTTCTTGTGTTACACCAGGCGTTGCGCCCCTATTTACTCGCATTAAGTTTTCTGTCGATTGGCCTATCGCATGCTCTTCCTCGAGTCTAGCCTTGTTGCGCCAGGTAAGTCTTCTTTCTCTTTCTCTTATTTTTCTTTTAAAAACATATGCAGACACATTAAACCCCCACGCCCATCCCCTCTACTCTATGCTTACAAAACACCATCAGACCCCAAAAACATTCCTCCCTCTCTTTCTCAAGAAGCCTAACCTCTCTTCAAAACACACAAAAATCACAAAACCTCCTCCCACTACACACCAATTCAACATCACTCATCATCTCTTCGACATCTAAGGTTTGATATCTTATCTCTCTCTCTCTTTCTCTCTCTTCTATTTTGGATTATTGGAAGTAGATGAATACATGCAAACTTTGTGAATGTTGTTAATGGTGGAATGTGCAAAGCTTGTCCCAACCCCTTGAACCCCTTAATTTTGGTATTGTTGTTCCTTGAAGGAGCGTTCACACTCAATCTCCAAGCCGATTTTGGAGGGTGAGGTAATCCCTCACCCACACAAGCACTTCCATAGCACTAGTGCACACCAAATGTTCGCCAAAATGCCTCAAAGGCAATCTTTGTCCCAATTGGATCCTGAGTCTCTAGGATTGATACACTAGCGCTATGTAAGCTTATGTATCATGAAATTATAAGTGTGGGGTGGCTCACCAAAGCCGGGATATGTGGTTAAATTATGGTGATTCCATTGTATTTCCATGTGAAACTAGTTGACTTGAAGCTACAATCATACTTAAATCCGCAAGGCGAAGTCTAAGTACCCTCGATTTTCTTGAACATTGTGTGCTAAATTCGTAAGTATGGGGTCATTAGGACCACTTTCTTCTTTGCTTCATGTCTCTACAAGTTGATTAATGGTGTTATTTGCAGGTACAAAATGGTCCGTCCAAAGCCAAGTGCACAACCTATGGAAAAAAGGTAAGGACAAGGCCACATCCCCCACCAAGGGAAAGAAATCTTCTGCACCGCCACCTAAGAAGCGGAACCAAGGAGAGGCTACATCTAGTAGTCAAGCTAAATGATTGTAGTGATCGCGGCTATGATAGCGTCATGACCCAGGCCTAGGGGTGAGCATGAATATGGGCTCAAGAGCATACCCCCATTAGCCAAGCAGTGGTGTAAGATTTGTCAACCAAGGCATATGCATCCAGACTTAGGGGTGGAGAAGCACCAGTTGAGATCTAAGCATCTGGCGATTTGGAAAGCTATTCATTATTTGAGGTTAAGATATTTCTTTAGGAATCCTAGTGACATCAATGTGAGATTAGTCCGTGAGTTCTATGCTAGATGGGACCCAGAAAATGAGGAGCAGTTAGTGCCAATTCGGGGGAGGTTGATAGATATCTCTGCTTTTGTGCTCACTTGGGGGCACTTGATGTTCCATATGATCACTTGGAAAACTTCATTTCCCGACCAACTTATCGAGAGCTTTGCCACACATTGTGCGGTGTCAGTTCTGTTGCTGCTTAGGTCCTTGATAAGAGGACTCACCGCCATATAAAGTTCTCAAAGAAGAAGCTGAAACCGATAACTAAAGTGTGATTGTGGTTGATCAATTATCGGTTGTTTCCATGCAATCACGATACCCATATTGGGCATGAGAGAATATGTTTGTTGTACTTCTTGATGACGGGCCAAAAGGTAAACGTGGGTCATTTGATACGCCACCAGATGGTGCAAGTGAGGAAAAGTAAGAAGGTGGACAGATTGTTTTTTTGGAAATATGCTGACACAATACCTGAGGAAGGAAGAGATATATGAGGAGTCGAAATTTGACATGATCATTCCCGCAACACTTCGGGGGACCAACATTACTAGCATATGGGATAAGGATGATGATGATGGGTCTGTGCTAACCGATTCTGAGCGTCAGGCTCGTGATGATAGCTTCATGATCCACTTCGACATTACTAGTATACGGGATAAGGATGATGATGATGGGTCTGTGTTGACTGATTCTGAGCATCAGGCTCGTGATGATAGCTTCATGGTCCACTTCTATGGGATGCTCGACCTGCAATTATAGATTGGTGGGTGGTCGACTACTCCAGAGAGGCGAGCAAACTTGAATGAGTGTTATCCGCTAAATGTTTATGCTCGGCATTTGGTTGGGATTGGTGAGGTCCAGAGGTTACTTGAGGATGAAGATGTTAAAACCCCTGAGCATTCCGAGCCCAAGCCAGAACATCCTGAGGAGGAGGCCTATGACGATAATGAGGATGATACTAAAGCTGATGATGATGAGGACTGGGCGGCGGCTGAGAGAGCCTTCTATGATGAGGAGCATGACGAGGAGTGACCGGGGAATTTCTTTACCATACTTCTTGCTTTTATTTGATTATATATGCACTGAGAATATTGCATGGCTTAAGTGTGGGGTGGGGGATTCTCTTTGATTTGTAAATAGTAAATTAGTATCGTTTAACTTCTTATTTTCATTTTTTTAGTAGTCTAACTTTAGATTAGATTTTTGTTTTGTTGGTGTTTGCTTAAATAGATAATAACATGACAAGACAAAAAAAAATATTAGTGTAGTATTCTTAGTTTATTTGTTTTATTAGCAAATTATCTACTAGGTGGGTTGCCTAATAGCTATTTTTCTTCTTAGTTTATTTTTGTATTACTTTAATTTAAAAAATACAGAAAATCAGAAAAACAATTAGAAAATATTGGACTTTTTCCGACGATGGATCTCCTAGACAGTTTTCTTGAGGGTTTAAAGTCTAAACAAAAATACAAAAATTTTGAAAAATAGAAAAATCCAATAATATGTCTTTTTTTAGGTAGTAATAATCTCTCGTGGTTTTTCTTAGTGCCTCGGTTCTTTTTCATGGGATGTAGTTTGATCCGGGTAGTAGTTTTTTTTATTTTTAGAATAGATTAGGATGTAGGAATAAAAGGATGGAGAATGATGAGATTTTCATGTGTTGTTTAACTTGTTTGATAGTAGCATATTTAGGTTTGGCATGTGTAGTAACTTTTCTATGTTTTGAAAATTGTGACGATGCCTTGATAACTTGGATAGCATGTGTATTGACACTTATGTCTCATATTCTTGACTTACATTCACTTTGTGCTTAATGCTTAATATTTGTGACTCCGTGAATACTTGCATTAGTTTGAGAGCCAAAATTGGACCGTCCTTAGTAAGTCATGTGTCATGTGCGAAGTGAGATTTTTGTGTAGTTCATGATATTGTATTTGAGTCTAGAACTTGCCTGGCATGTGAATGGAGCCAAATTTTTTGGCGATGCTTGATTTAAAAAATGATTGTAGACTTTTTTTGATCTTCATGAGCTTAATGCTTAGAACAAATATAAATTATATCTAGTTAACCCTTTTGAGCCTATAGACTTTCATTTGACATCCACATTACAAGTCTATATCCCTTTTGTTCTTAATTGACATTATTTTGATTCTTTTATCTCTTAAAGCACTTAACTTGTAAATTGAGCGCTAGAAGAAGTAAAAGAAAACTTGGTGGCTTTTGAGTGGAACCAATGAAAAAAAAAAGGTATACTTGTGTTTAAAAAATACACCAGTAGCGGAAATTGTACAAGAAAATATTGTAGTTGAAAAACAAATAAGATAAAGAAAATATATGTAAATAAATAAATTAACATCTTGACTTGCTAGTGAGTGTGAGTTAAAGTAGTGCTTAACGAATGTCTTTGGGGGTGATTTTATTTGTGAAATTGAAGTTGGGATTGAAGAAATATGCATTTAAAGCTAATTTTATGATATGTTAAAGTACTTAGGGGGGTTAGTCACTATTCCTAAATATATCCTACCATCCCTTAGCCCACATTACAACCATGAAAAAGTCCTAATTGATTTTCAATCGAGCGAGCCTAAATTAGTAGAGGTTTACATAAAAGGCAAGTATATGGTACATGTTGCATGCATGTGACTTCATTATGAGTGTGAGCAATTTCTTTGATATATGTGAGTCCTTAAACGATATTTGATCATGAGATTCGAATGTGTGAATTCTACTTGTTCTCTTTGATCTTGTTGTGAGGGCACGTGGTTTCACAAGGGATAAGCAACGTTATTAGACTTCTCTATGATGTTGGGTGTTCAAGTCATGAGTGCATTATGGCATTGAGTCAATTTTTTAGGCTGAAATTATTGTGAGCATGTTGTCATTGTTTTTTGAATATTTTTTAAGTATGGCATAAGTTAAAGGGAAGTGGGTGTTGAGTGCATATGCTAGAGTCTAATTGCTGCTAACTACCATAGTCATAGGTGTGGTGTGCTTCGGATATTTTAAATATAAAGTGCTCAAGGTTAGTGTAAATTATTGGTTTACTCGAGGACGAACAATGTTTAAGTGTGGGTGGTGATGTTTGGCTATAATTTTACATTTTTAGTATATTACTTGCCTTACATTTTGGTACTTTAATGATTAATTGTGCGACGTTTGAGCTTAATTATGTTGTTTTATCTGTAGGATCTTTGGAATATGAAGATGAGTGAAGATTGCACAAAAAGATGACAAAAGTACAAGAAACGAGCACGAAAAGACGAAGAATCCAAGCCAGGCGACGCCTGGCTTAAGGCGGCCCAAACCTCGTGCTAGGCCTGGTCTCGCGAGGCTCCAGGCTCGCGTTAAATCTGGCCTCGCGAGATCATGCGCCCAGTGCCCTCAGTCCGCGAATTACCAATTTTTCAACCCGATTTTGGATTTGGAGACTCCAACCCTAGCCTATAAATACGTCCTAAACGTGTTTAGTAAGGGTGGGACATTATTTGGGGGCAAAAACACATTGTGGAAAAACTTCGGAGGGAATAAACATAAAGTTCTTCATCCCTTCATCGTTTCATTGTAATTTGTTTATGCAAAATACTTGGATAATTGTTACTACAAACATGAGTGGCTAAGCACTCTAGTTTCTAGGGTTGTGGTCTACATGATTATTGACGTTTATTAATTACATCATCATTAATTCGAATTATTATCTCGTAGTTATTTCTTTAATTCTAGTTTTAACTTATAAATTATTGTAACTACCGATTCACCCTACTCTTTATGCTATACTTGAAAAAGACATGTTTAGATTAAAGTAGAATTAAAGAAAGCTTGTTTCTGAACCTGTGTCACGGGGAAAGATTTCGTGATAAGGATAGGAATATACCTAACAGTCTTGTTTAGTTGAATATCGTATTTTATTCGTTCATGATAGATTCAATACCATAGGAATATAGGATTGATATATTTTGGATAGATGAATAGTAGTATGGAAACATGCTATTTATATAAACGATCTGATCAACTAGCAACAATAAATAATTCGGATTAACAAGTGTAAACCGACCACAACTCCGGAATTATCACCTCCTCTTATTAAAATCCAAACAACAAACTCTAGCGTTCTTGTTACTTTAGTTGATTACTTTGCAATAGTAGATTTATAGAAACAACATTCTGATTATCTTGGACAGTTAATTAGTTTGAATTAGCCTAGTTAACAATTATTATAAGTCTCTATGTGTTTGACATCCGACTTTCGAATCACTTTATTACTTGATGACGACGTATACTTGTGTGTACTTGGGGAAGCAACAGTTCCATCCCATAATAAGTGAAACAACCCCACGTACAAAGCATAAAATCACTGAGTGATGTTTTCTTTTTCTTTTTTCTTTTTGGGCCTGGCTCACTAAATGAAAGATCAATTTCTGAAGTCAGACTCCCAACAAAGCCAAAATATTGAGTAAAGATGGACATAACATAATTGAGAAAGCAAATAGAACAACTATATCGATAATTTAATTGGGAACTGGAACAATAATATAATGATAATTTAATTGAGAAAGCAAATACTAGAACAATAACTATGTTAGCTTACTAGACGGTACTGGTACTGTAATGTTCAACGTGGGCTCTGAATGCTGAAAGCAAGGGACGGGGCCCATTTGAAATTGACCAATTTGGACTGACATTGGACTTTTGGTAATTTAAGATGCCAGTTGAAAATGTCAAAGGGCGATATAATTTTCCTTTTTTTTAAAAGAAAACATAAAGGTATGTTTTATAGAGCGGTGATCAGACCGGCTATGTTGTATGGGGCTCAGTGTTGGCCAGTCAAGAGTTCCCACGTCCAGAAGATGAAGGTAGCAGAGATGAGGATGTTGAGATAGATGTGCGGGCACACCAGATTAGATAAGATTAGGAATGAAGTTATTCGGGACAATTTGAGTGTGGCCCCTATTGAGGACAAGATGCGAGAAGCACGCTTAGATAGTTTGGACGTGTGAGGAGGAGAAGTATAGATGCCCAGAAAAGGAGGTGTGAGAGGTTGACATTGGAGGGCCTTAGGAGAGGTAGAGGTAGGCCGAAGATGTCATGACCCAAATCTATGTGACCGGCACACGACACACTATCCGACCTGAGCGAACTAACCCATATGATGCACTCAAACCATATGCATGAAAACCAATTTAACTGCAGAAGCTCTTTGAAAATTTTACATAATTTTCAAGTTAAACAATGGAATATTTTTCCAATTCAACAATACATGAAGCTTCTCATAATCATAACAATGATACTAAATAAAATAAGTATCTTTTCATGTATGTTATGTACAACACCATTACTACAACTTGTCACAACTATCTATGGAGCCTTTATACCAAAGAATAGAATTAAACACTTGGGCTAATACCCGACTAGCATAAATTAAGAAAACAACATGATAGCTACCACGAAATAGGAGTGGTGCCTCACCATATACCTCAGGAAGAGAGTCATCCTAGCCCTGACTGCATGCCACATATCATACCTCATCCTGAAACATGTAAGATAAGTGAAGTCCTAGAGGGGGCCCCTAAGGGCTGAGTACACCACAGAGGTACTTAATAAGTGACATAGATTCTCTCTAACTCAAATTCCTGGGACAAGATTTTACAAAAACTATGCAACCAATATTGGACATAAAGTGATAAACAGTTATAGAAATCATGCTCTTTATTATTTTAAGTAAAAGACAAGTGAAATGCAAGCTATGCTATAAAGTTTTAGAACATCTCTATCAATCCAAGATTTTAATAGAAATCATATAAAACCATTTTAATCTCATTAAGTCATCGAAATCATTTTCAGCTCCATAGGCCTTCATAAGAAAGTTCTTTTTTTTCTTTCACCGGGATTACTATACCGACATCGACATAATGAACAACTACTAGGTGATCATCCTAACAATAAGTATTTGACCCTACTTGTCTGGGCGGCTTCCCGTAGTGCCGTACGAGTCGACATAACCTCATTACTTTAAGTAATGATCATATGCCCTCTCAATGGGGGACTTTATCCCACAAACCTCGGCGTTTCCTTGGAATGTGTCCCTACACTGGCACGTGTAGTTTTATGGTAATGAACTCAACATTCGAACCGATCGGTGGTCTCCACTAGTAACTCCCAAAATATTTAATATTTTAAAAAAATAGATTCATAGCATAATTGCCTCAAAGGATCTATTTTTATCAAATTATGGTTTTCATAGCCAATCTAAACCATTTGAACAAAATCAAATGAATATTCTTTTTCATGTTAAAGCCTTTACCAATTAACATCAATCTAAAGCTACAACAAGTTCTTCCTTTGTTGTAATTTCAAAAGATAAACTTTTTCATGAAAACATATATTTAGCACTCAAGCATTTTATACTCTTATCAACAAATAACTTTAATAAAACTTAAAAGAATTTCTTTAAATGTCATTTTGCCAACAAGTTTTTAAAAATTACTTTTTATAAAATTACATGACACTTCATAAGCAACAATTTAGAAGCACATGGTGACATCTTTTCCGCTTGTCCCCACAAGTATGGATGCACATTTACAACTAATACAATATATCAACTTAAGACATGCTTTTAAAGAGAATCCCTCAAGAAAAGTAAGTCATAATCAACTTACCTCAACCTCCAAGCTCCAAAAAAACTACAATTCTCCAATTGATTAAAATGCCAAAATATCCTGGGACAAGATTTTACAAAAACTATGCAACCAATATTGGACATAAAGTGATAAACAATTATATAAATCATGATCTTTATCATTTTAAATAAAAGACAAGTGAAATGTAAGCCATGCTATAAAATTTTAGAACATCTCTATCAACTCAAGATTTTAATAGATATCATATAAAACCATTTCAATCTCATTAAGTCATCGAAATCATTTTCGGCTCCATAGGCCTAAATATAAGAAAACTCTCTTTTTCCTTTCAATGGAGTATTATACCGACACCGACATAGTGAACAACTACTAGGTGATCATCCTAGCAATAAGTATTTGACTCTAGTTGTCTGGGCGGCTTCCCGTAATGTCATACGAGTCGACTTAACCTCTTTACTTTAAGTAATGATCATTTGCCCTCTCAATGGGGGACTTTATCTCACAAACCTCGGCTTTGCCTTGGAATGTGTCCCTACACCGACACATGTAGTTTCGTGGTAACGAACTCAACATTCGAACCAATCTCGGTGGTCTCCACTAGTAACTCCTAAAATATTTGACATATCAAAAATAGATTCATAGCATAATTACCTCAAAGGATCTATTTTCATCAAATCATGATTTTCATAGCCAATCTAAACCATTTGAACAAAATCAAATTAATATCTTTTTTCATGTTAAAGCCTTTACCAATTAACATCAATCTAAAGATACAACAAGTGCTTCCTTTGTTGTAATTTCAAAAGATAAACTTTTTCACGAAAACATATATTTAGCACTCAAGCATTTTATACTCTTATCAAAAAATAAATTTTAATAAAACTTATAAGAATTTTCTAAAGTGTCATTTTGCCAACAAGTTTTTAAAATAAAATTTTTATAAAATTACAAAACACTTCATAAGCAACAATTTAGAAATACATGGTGACATCTTTCCTGCTTGTCCCTACAAGTATAGATGCACATTTATAAATAATACAATATATCAACTTAAGACGTGCTTTTAAAAAGAATCCCTCAAGAAAAGTAAGTCTTAATCAATTTACCTCAATTCAAGCTCTAAAAATACTACAATGCTCCAATTGTTTAAAATGACCAAATATCGCCCATAATTCAGTATCTACCATTAGATATCCCAACTACATCAAAACAAATACGAAAAGATTCATAAATATCCATTTAGGCTTCACAATTCGGCAATAAGCCTATAACCATCCTAAATTATCCAATAGGCTCACCCATTAGCCTATTCAATTCTATTCTTATCATTTAATACTCATTTGAAGTTATTACTAACACTACGTTAATTATCCAATATCATTAAGTCACTATTCATTATCTTCTCCAACAAAACCTTAGGTTCAAGAATACTCATTTCAAGAACTAGTGTTACGTCTTGTCCAACTGGTGATTCCCTATTCAATTCGTTCATCAGTTAAGTTATCAAGTCTATTGGAATCATTGAAAAATCAAAACAATTTTATTTTTATCAATTATCACTATTCATCTTCTTTTTTGCCCAAAATATCATTTTTAAGGCCCACCCTTAGGGTTCATACAACATCACAATATAATTTTAAATAAAACTCATAAAGATGCTACCCACACTCCAATATGACATATATATGAACCTCAAGTGAAGGGATTATCTCTTGGTGGAAGAATCTCACTTTTTTCCTTTTTGATGTTCTTGAAGATTCAACCAATTTTCTATGGATTTGATCCATAATAGTGTTATTGTTATCACTAAATGATGTAATATAATCATCCTTGTACCAAAATAACTTACCTTGAAGTGTATCCATGGTAGAAGAGCTTCTTCTTCTCTCTAGAAATCAATTCCAAGTTGAAGAACTAACTTTTTCTCTCTCTAAACCCCTTATTTCTACATTTTAAAAATGGTTCTGATGGGTGCGTAGCCTCCTGCGTAGGCTACGCACAAAGGCTACGCAGGGTGGCCTTCCATTCCTCTTCAATTAGCACCTGCTGGATTTGCCTACGCATGGTGCATAGGCTACGCTACTATGCTGCTTAGGCTATGCAAGGCTCGCGCAACTGTTCTGCTAACCTTCAAATGATAAATGGTTTGAAGAATTAGAAACTAGACACATAGACCTTTAATTGGATATGTCGTAAACCATATAACTCTTCATATCTTGAGATTTATGCTCGTTTGAAGTTAAGTCTTGTATGAACTCACTTGAAACTTTACCCCATCATATAATTTCTACCTTGACTTAGTCTTAGGGCTCTTCTTGGACCATAAACCATTCTTAATGCACCTCATACATATATTATCATGATAAATTGATATCATTCATAATATTAGTCCTGTTCATACCCGAATTCATATAACTAGCACCCGCCAATCTTCTTAATGGTCTTAAAACACTTCAAAATTTTCCGGGGTGTTACATTCTTCCCTACTTAAAAACATTCGTCCTCGAATGTTTTGCAAGTCATTACTAGGATTAGTATTATCCTCCTTTCACCTTAACTATCATCTTAATCATTCCTAACTTCATATGGATCTTAAATGTTCTTCCAAAATTTCAACTTCCTTACGACCCCAAAATTTGGCTAACTTTCCAAATTCTTAAATTTTTCGGCATCGTATTCCCTGCAACTGGGACTATCCAAAAATTTAACCTGTCCAGAACAAGTCCCCACATGGACACCAATTTTAACATAAATTGACAACCAAATATCTATAACATAATATGATGTCTAGGCCCCACACGGCCGCACATACATACTCAATGCATAACAAACTATCTAGGACCCACATGGCTGCACATACATCCTCAACGTATAACAATAAAATATATAAGCCCCATGTGGCTCCGCATATACCAGAATTGCATCAAATAATTCTTTACAATATTAAAAAATTGCATATCTATATCTCTCTCATTCCAACACTGGTTACCCTATATTGCAACACATATTACTACCATGCATATTTGTATTCTCTTTTTATTATGTGTACACCAAGTCACACGTGAAAGAACATTTCTTGCATACACTAAAATTCTATTTCTTCCATTCGAATACTTTCTCATTAATATAAAATTACTTCTAAGCATAGTTTGTCCTCATAGGACCCTTGATTCTCTAGTTGCCAACTCCTTCCATAATANAAATTCTATTTCTTCCATTCGAATACTTTCTCATTAATATAAAATTACTTCTAAGCATAGTTTGTCCTCATAGGACCCTTGATTCTCTAGGTGCCAACTCCTTTCATAATACTCTTTTATTCCATCCGAATACCAACAAGATATTTATCTTACTTAGATCAACTCATCACATGGGTGATTTATGCCTCCACTTACAGTTGTAACTTTTGAGTTTCCTTTAGATCTCAAATTGATTGATACGGTTGCTAACAAGTCCGCTATATGAGAAATGTTCAATCCACTTCCTTCCCTTTCATGGCACAAGTTTTGATTCATTCTCGAACATCACTGTACATATTTCTATTTTCTTAACCTTAACCAACTAATTGATATCAACAAGTTCTTTATGATACTTCCTTACCAGAAATTTAAGTTGTATTTGCGATTGTGCCTACCATAGGAATACTACCATGGATTGTAGGCTTTCAACTCCCAAGTGACAATGTTATTAGGATAATACTTGCACCATTTAGTTTCTTTTTCTTTTCTGACCCCGTGCCTCTTACTGGAGCAAATTATTTTGGTTTGAAAGAGTATTTTGTATTTGGGAATATGCATAATATAACATTTTCTTGCCTCATTTCATGCCAAGTGTGCACAAACTTTATCCTCATTTATAACCTTCATTTGTTCTGCTAAGTCCAACATATGACCAAAGTACTTCCTTATTTTCTCCATTACTTGAATTTAATTCAAGTGACACATGCTCTAAAGTTATAAGAATCTATTCAAGAAGCCCATTAAATATTTGACTATTAGATAGTACCTTTTAACAACCCTAATGTTGAACACCGTAATTATTGCTCGTGATAAGTGTGTGATCCTTATACCAACACTGTATGACAATTATACTCATTCCATAAGGAATCTTATCGAAGATTTTTCCTTAATTTTTCTTTTATGAATAAAATTTCTCCATTTTATTTTCCCAACCATCACCTTTATGGTGATTTCTACTTGCTCTGACGCTCCCCAACCTAGGCGTAAAGCACAAATCTAAAGGTCGAACATGATACTCGAAGATTTAATTAAATTCGTACTCCGTTCAATCTGATTATACGCATGCACATATACTACTACAAGTTATTTATTCCCCAGCTCGAAATTTTAATTCACCATTTCAAATTTCCATGAAGCCTTGACTTCTTTTTGTTTGCAATTATACTTAGCAGTACTTACTATCCTGACAATAGAAGAAAAATGGTTATGCTCATCAAGGATTTCTTAGCCTCTTCTTGTGCCCAAGTATCATGGAACTTCTAGGCGCAACTCATGTTGCTAAGTATCATATCTTCATGTCCTTACAACAACAATAAAGTTAGTATATCACTTTTCGTGCTCATTTTACTTTTAAAAAAATCTTTTTTTAATATTTTGTCCTTCAGTCCATGCTCAAATATATCTCTGGTAAATAAAACTGCCTCATGCTATACTCGTATAACTTTCATACAACTTTCTATAACATACACTATTTTCACAATACTAAATATAAGAAACATGCAATCTATCTCCATGTCCTCATCATAATATAAATTTTTCTAACTATAGTTAATATCACACCTTCACATCATCATGCCTCGTGCAATTAATATTACCTCCTTGTTTCCCCATTATTCAATGGATTCTACTTGTGGGTACTCAATCATTCGTATGATAATCACCTTCATATCTCGAGGTGTCTTCAATCTCGTTGATGTAGATAACATTTTAGGATTCGTGAAGCATAACTATGTAGCCTTGGATCACTTGTAACTCATCAACTTCACACATATACTATTATCGTTTGCAAGCTCTTGGGTTTTAAACTACATATGGAATATTCATAATCCACCCGAAGCTCCAGTTTGGCCCGATACATCATTTGAAATATTTATTCCTCTTAAATCTTAAGGTTCCATCAAAATAACAAGTTAACAGCTCCCCTTGACACGTGTAGAGGTGCTTTGGAGCTTACCTTCGGAAATTCTTAATTCCCACCATTCAAAAGGACAAAATAAGGCCTATACCAATTAGACAAACTCAAGGTTATTATTCCACATCACTTCACCTCATTCGACAACTTATTCACTTCTTGAAATCTTCTAAGGTTACACATTTTGTGCATATCATGCATTAACACTTTTTCACTTACCCATTTAAGTTCACATACCTCATTGTGCATCACTGAAGATTGACTTTCATTTGTATCATATTTGACATCTGGAAGATATTCAAAGTTTACCTACCTTTTTTTGTTGCATATGACATGCTTTAAATATTCTCAATTTGTTCCCACACGTGGCACTTTATTTCTTTAAATTATATTATCACATGTGACACTACTATGACAAAGACCTTTCCAAGTCGAGAGCCTCCCAATATCTAGTGAGATCGATGGTCATCTCTTGCGTTTTGTCTTGTTTACTTTTCTGAAAATCATAGAGGTTTCCTGACATCCGCTTTATTAAAAGATACTTTTGGTCATTCTTGATATTATACCAAATTGGTCCTCATTTTTTATGAGTCACAAGGTGCTCGGTATGAACTTGGTTGATTGACATTCTCTTACCAATTTAATTTTTGTCATTTCTCGATATCACATCACTATAATTTGAGGTACAACCTTCCCATATATCTTAGAACCATCGTGTTTCCCTTTTTGTACATTTGTTGTGCTAGTAAATGGTGATCGTCATAGCAAATGGTTGTCCCAATACCTTGATCTACAATTTACATTCCTATTTAGGGAATTACTCCTTTTTTTTCAACCTTCAGTACAATCCTTCGTGAGTTCTGACACCATTCAAACAGTACCAACTGACATCGCCACCTCATTTTCATTCGATTTATGATTCTTGTTCACCACAGTTGTACATCTTGACTGTATTAATTTTAAATATGTTCTCAACCTTAAACCATTATTTAATTTATAGATAGTCGGATACTTCCCAGTTATTTCTCAAGCAGCACGTGTAATATCTTCAACCTTAAGCTTTGTACTCGTCACTTCTACCATGTCAAGTAGTCAATACGACAGAGAACTGTGTCTCTCATTTAAGGCACAACGCACGATCTAGAGTAAGAATAAAGTGAAACTCCCTAAATATCCTTGTAGTATCCCCGATATAAGTGTGGTCGGCAACACACTGTTAAGAGGGACTCTACTTGACATAGCTCCATAGACTTACTAGGACTCGACTTAGAACTTAATGCTCTTATACAAAGTTTGTCACGATCCAAACTCACGTGACCGGCACCTGGCACACTATCCGACCCGAGCACACCAACCCATATGATGCACCCAAACCATATGCATGAAAACTAATTTAACTGCGAAAGCTCTTCGAAAATGTTATATATTTTCAAGTTAAATAATGGAATATTTTTCCAATTCAACAATACATGAAACTTCTCATAATCATAACAATGAGACTAAGTAAAATAAGTATCTCATGTATGTCATGTACAACACCATTACTACAACTTTTTACAACTATCTATAGAGCCTCTATAATAAAAAATAGAATTAAACACTTGGGCTAATACCCGACTAGCATAAATTAAGAAAACAACATGATAGCTACCATGAAATAGAAGTGGTGCCTTACCATATACCTCAGGAAGAGAGTCATCCTAGCCCTGACCGCATGCCGCATATCATACCTCATCCTAAAACATGTAAAATAAGTGGAGCCCTGGAGGGGGGGCCCTATGGCCTGGGTACACCAAAGAGGTACTTAATAAGTGACATAGGCTCTCTCTAACTCAAGTTCCTGGGACAAGATTTTATAAACACTATGCAACCAATATTGGACATAAAGTGATAAACAGTTATATAAATCATGCTCTTTATCATTTTAAATAAAATACAAGTGAAATATAAGCCATGCTATAAAGTTTTAGAATATCTCTATCAATCCAAGATTTTAATAGAAATCATATAAAACCATTTCAATCTCATTAAGTCATCGAAATCATTTTCAGCTCCATAGGCCTAAACATAAGAAAGTTCTCTTTTTCCTTTCACCGGGATTACTATACCGACACCGACATAGTGAACAACTACTAGGTGATCATCCTAGCAACAAGTATTTGATCCTACTTGTCTGGGCGGCTTCCCGTAGTGCCGTACAAGTCGACATAACCTCATTACATTAAGTAATGATCATATGCCCTCTCAATGGGGGACTTTATCCCACAAACCTCGGCGTTTCCTTGGAATGTGTCCCTACACTGGCACATGTAGTTTCATGGTAATGAACTCAACATTCGAACCGATCGGTGGTCTCCACTAGTAACTCCCAAAATATTTAATATTTAAAAAAATATATTCATAGCATAATTACCTCAAAGGATCTATTTCTATCAAATCATAGTTTTCATAGCCAATCTAAACCATTTGAACAAAATCAAATGAATATCCTTTTTCATGTTAAAGCCGTTACCAATTAACATCAATCTAAAGCTACAACAAGTGCCTCCTTTGTTGTAATTTCAAAAGATAAACTTTTTCATGAAAATATATATTTAGCACTCAAGCATTTTATACTCTTATCAACAAATAAATTTTAATAACAATTATAAGAATTTCCTAAAGTGTCATTTTGCCAACAAGTTTTAAAAACAAGATATTTATAAAATTACATGACACTTCATAAGCAACAATTTAGAAACACATGGTGACATCTTTCCCACTTGTCCCCACAAGTATGGATGCACATTTACAAATAATACAATATATCAACTTAAGACGTGCTTTTAAAGAGAATCCCTCAAGAAGAGTAAGTTTTAATCAATTTACCTCAACCTTCAAGATCCAAAAATACTACACTGCTCCAATTGATTAAAATGACCAAATACCACCCATAATTCAGTATCTACCATTAGATATCCCAACTACATCAAAACAAATATGAAAAGATTTATAAATATCCATTTAGGCTTCACGATTTGGCAACAACCCTATAACCATCCCAAATTATCCAATAGGCTCACTCGTTAGCCTATTATATTCTATTCTTATCATTTAATACTTATTTGAAGTTATTACTAATACTACGTTAATTATCCAATATCATCAAGTCACTATTCATTATCTTCTCCAACAAAACCCTAGGTTCAAGGACTAGTGTTGCATCTTGTCCAAATGGTGATTCCCTATTCAATTCGTTCATTAATTAAGTTATCAAGTCTATTGGAATCATTAGAAACTCAAAACAATTTCATTTATATCAATTCATTATTTTTCATTTTCTTCTTTGCCCAAAATATCATTTTCAAGGCCCACCCTTAGGGTTCATACAATATCCCATTACAACTTCAAATAAAACTCATAAAGATGCTACCCATACTCCAATATGACATATTTATGAAGCTCAAGTGAAGGAATTATCTCTTGGTGGAAGAATCTCACTTTTCCACCTTTTGATGTTCTTGAAGATTCAACCTATTTTCTATGGATTTGATTCATAAAGTGTTATCACTAAATGATGTAATATAATCTTTCTTGTACCAAAATAACTTATCTTGAAGTGTATCAACGGTGGAAGAGCTTCTCCTTCTCTCTAGAAATCAATTCCAAGTTGAAGAACTGTCACGATCCAAACTAACCCCTGTTGTGATGGCGCCCGTCGTGGAACTAGGCAAGCCGACGCATTTCCAAAACAAACTGATATTTCCATTTCAAAGATAATTTCAATGTTATTTAACATAAAACAACCTTTGTAAAGGAGTTCAAATCAAAATACAAGTACGGAAAAGAAAATTCCGACATCGGGATGTCACTAGTCATAAGCAGCTACTATCATTTGTCTGACAATATCAAGACTAACATAGTCTGGAAAATAGCTAAATACAACTAAAGAAAGATAAGAGGGAGAAGAGCAGGGGTTGCGATCGCCAAGTAGCTACCTTGCTATCCCCGAAAAAAACTGCAACCAGAATAATCAACAACTGCTACCGTGCCCAGCTACACCTGGATCTGCACACAAGGTGCAGGGAGTAACGTGAGTACGCCAACTCAGTAAGTAACAACAATAAATAAAGACTGAGCAGTAGTGACGAGCAATAAAGCATATCAAGTTCATATCATAAAAATTCAGTAAAGTACAACATGCTTTAAAAATCAGTGTTTGAATCAAATCATTTCGTTTAAACCCGGTTCCAATAAAAAAAGTTATTTAAAGATATTTTCCAACAGTGTTTTTAAACAAAGGCTCAATGCAAAGGTGAGAAAAAAATGATGAAATCATAAACAGTCCCTCGGGCAAAACATCCCTCATATACAGCCCCTCGAGCAAACCTCATAGTCACTCATGCCTCGCGGGCATACCTCACAATCACTCTTGCCACTCGGGCATACCTCACAATCACTATTGCCACTCGGGCATACCTCACAATCACTCTTGCCACTCGGGCATACCTCACAATCATTCTTGCCTCCCAGTCACTCGGCACTCGGCTCTCGGCACTCGCACTCAGTAAGTACCTGAGCTCACTGGGGGTGTGTAAAGACTCCGGAGGGGCTCCTTAAGCCCAAGCGCTATATCAAACCAAATCATGACATAAATCACTCAGGCTCTCGGCCTATATCAAACATGTTGCGGCGTGCAGTCCGATCCCATAAATATCCTCACAAATCAGGACCTCGGCCTCACTCTGTCATAAACTTCTCAAGTCACTCGGGCATTTCAGTAAAAATAGGGCATGCAGCCCAAAACAACATCTATGTGCATCAAAATAGAGTCATAAAACTGAGTTATGCAGTAAACAAGTATAAACATAACTGAGTATAGATTTTCAATCGAAAATAGTGAGAGGATAGTAAGAAAAGGCCCCTAAGGGTCCAAACAGCATTGGCACAAGGCCCAAAACATGGCATTCAGCCCAATTTACAGACATTCTTTCTAAAATATATAAGTATCATATAGTTTCAACAAAATATGCAACTTTACAGTTGCTATGGGACGGACCAAGTCACAATCCCCAACAGTGCACGCCCACACACCCGTCACCTAGCATGTATGTCACCTCAAAATAGTAGAATGATATAAAATACGGGGTTTCATACACTTAGGACTAGATTCACAATCGTTACTTACCTCAAACCGGTCAAATCTCTACCCCGCAATGCTCTTGCCTCTTGACTCGGCCTCCAAATACTCTGAATCTATTCCCAATCAGTACAATACCATTAATATACTCTAATTGAATGAATTCCATAAAAACAACTATCAAATTAGCCCAAAACCCGAAATTGGCTCAAACCCGGTCCCCCGGGCCCACGTCTCGGAATCCGACAAAATTTTCAAAACTAGATAGCACATTCACTCATGAGTCTAACCATATCAAATTTACCACATTCCGACAACAAAATCCCCTTCAAAACCTCAAAATTACATCTCAAGAACTCTTCCACTTTTTCCCCAATTTTTCACCCCAAATCACAATTTAGATGATAAAAATCAAGATATAATCATGGAATTTAACCCAAACCAAGTGAAAAATACTTACCCCAATCAACTCCCTGAAAATCCATTCAAACATCGCCTAAATCCATGATCTCTAGCTCAAAATATGAAAAATGAGTCCAAACCCTCGATTTTGGAATTTAACAATGTTGCCCAGATTTTCCTTAATCACGATCGCGAAGCACAAACAGGCTGCTCCACATATTTACTCTATGCGAATGCGGAATCACCCATGCGAACGCGTATCACTGCTTCCCAAACCTACGTGATCGCATCCTAACTCACGCGATCGCATAGAGCAATAACCACGCCTCTTCACCAGCTCGATACCTCTACGCGAACGTGGCACTGTCCACGCGTTCGCGAAGCACAATCTCACACAAGCACGCGATCGCGTCCCAAACCTTGCGATCGCATAGAACAACTCGCCTCTTCCCCTAAATAAGCCTACGCGATCATGAACCTACCCACGCGATCGTATATAAGGAAACCAGAAAGTTCATACCAGTAGATCAGCTATTTTGCAAAGTCCAAAAACTATCAGTTAACCATCCGAAACTCACTCGAGGCCCCCGGGATCTCAACCAAACATACCAACTAATCCTAAAACCTCATACGAAGTTAGTCGAACCTTAGAATCACTCAAAACAACATCAAAACACCAAATTACCCTCGGATTCAAGCCTAAGAACTTCTATATTTCGAAATTTGGCAACCGATGCCGAAATAAACCAAACCATGTCCGAATGACCTCAAATTTTGCACACACGTCACAAATGACACTACAAACCTACTCCAACTTCCGAAATTCTATTCCGACCCCGATATCAAATTTTCCACTGCCGACCAAAAATCTCCAAATTTCTAATTTCGTCAATTCAAGCCTAATTCTACCACGGACCTCCAAATCATATTCCGGACGCGCTCTTAAGTCCAAAATCACCTAACAGAGCTAACGGAAACAAATCCAAGATCGTTTACATATAGGTCAACATCCGGTTGACTTTTCCAACTTAAACTTTTACTTTAGAGACTAAGTGTCTCATTCCACTCCGAAACCACTCCGGACCCAAACCAACTAACCCGGTATATCATAATATAGCTTAAGAGCATAAAGAAAATAGAAATGGGGGAAACGGGGCTATAACTCCCGAAATGACCGGCCGGGTCGTTACATCCTCCCCCTCTTAAACAACCGTTCATCCTCGAACGGGTCTAGAAACATACCTGGAGTCTCGAATAGGCGTGGATATCTGCTCCGCATCTCCCGCTCGGTCTCCCAGGTGGCCTCCTCCATAGGCTGACCTCTCCACTACATCTTCACTGAAGCTATATACTTTGACCTCAACCTTCAAACTTGCCAATCCAAAATAGCCACCAGCTCCACATCATAAGTCATATCACCCTCTAACTGAACCGTGCTGAAATCCAAAACATAGGACGGATCTCCAATATACTTCCGAAGCATGGAAACATGAAATACTGGGTGCACACTCGACAAGCTGGGTGGCAAGGCAAGCTTATAAACCACCTCCCCTATCCTCTAAAGCACCTCAAAAAGGCCCAATGAACCGGGGACTCAACTTGCCCCTCTTCCCAAACCTCATAACACCCTTCATGGGTGATACCTTCAACAAAACCTTCTCCCCAACCATGAAAGATACATCACGGGCCTTCCTATCCGCATAGATCTTCTACCTAGACTGCGCCGTGCGAAGCCGCTCCTGAATCAATTTCACCTTATCTAATGCATCCTCAACCAAGTCTGTACCCAAGAGCCTAGCCTCACCCGGCTCAAACCATCCAACCGAAGATCTACACCTCCTCCCATATAAAGCCTCGTACGGAGCCATCTGAATACTCGATTGATAACTGTTGTTATATGCAAACTTCGCAAGTGGCAGAAACTGGTCCCATGAACCCCCAAAGTCAATGAAACAAGTGCGCAACATGTCCTCCAATATCTGAATAGTGAGCTCGGACTGCTCGTCTATTTGAGGGCGAAAAGTTTTTCTCAACTCAACCTGAGTACCCAACTCTCGCTGCACTGCCCTCCAAAACTGCGATGTAAACTGAGTGCCCCTATTTGAAATGATGGAAACTGGGACACCATGCAGGCGAACAATCTCTTGGATGTAAATCTCAGCCAACCGCTCTGAAGTGTAAGTAGTACCAACTGGAATGAAGTGAGCAGACTTGGTCAGCCGATCCACAATAACCCAAATAGCATCGAACTTCCTCGAAGTCCGTGGGAACCCAACTACAAAATCCATGGTGATCCGCTCCCACTTCTACTCCGAAATGTCTAATCTCTGAAGCAAGCCACCCGGTCTCTGATGCTCATACTTAACCTGCTGACAGTTGAGACACCGAGCTACAAACCCAACTATATCCTTCTCCATCTGCCTCCACCAATAGTGCTGTCTTAAATCTTGGTACATCTTCGCGGCACACAGATGGATGGAATACCGCGAGCTGTGGGCCTCCCAAAGAATCAACTCCCGAAGCCCATCTACATTAGGCACAAATATCCGCCCCTGCATCCTCAACACGCCGTCAGCACCAATAGTCACATCCCTAGCATCACCTCTGCGAACCATGTCCTGAAGAACGAGTAAGTGAGGGTCATCATACTGACACTCCCTGATACGGTCATAAAGAGAAGACCCGGAGATCACGCAAGCCAATATCCGACTAGACTCTGAAATGTCCAATCTCACAAGATGGCCCGCTAAGGCCTGAACATCCAATGCCAAAGGTCTCTCTGCTGCTGGAAGATATGCTAAACTCCCCAAACTCTCCGCTCGGCGACTCAAAGCATCAGCCACCATATTGGCCTTCACCGGATGGTATAAAATAGTGATATCATAGTCCTTAAGAAGCTCCAACCATCTCCGCTGACGCAAATTAAGATCCTTCTGCATAAATAGATGTTGCAGACTCCGGTGACCAGTATAGATCTCACAATGAACCCCATACAAATAGTGATGCCAAATCTTCAAGGCGTGAACAATGGCTGCCAACTCAAGATCATGAACAGGATAGTTCTTCTCATAGGTCTCCAACTGGCGCGATGCATAGGCAATCACCTTACCCTCTTGCATCAAAACACAACCAATGCCTATCCTCGAGGCATCACAATACACGGTGTAAGAA
>AWOL01S0008408.1:0-48520 GCA_000715115.1 Nicotiana otophora
ACCAATGCCTATCCTCGAGGCATCACAATACACGGTGTAAGAACCTGAAGCTGATGGCAGAACTAACACTGGAGCTGTGGTCAAAGAAGTCCTGAGCTTCTGAAAGCTCTCCTCACACTCGTCCGACCACCTGAATGGAGCACCCTTTTGGGTCAATTTGGTCAAGGGTGATGCAATAGATGAAAATCCCTCCATAAAGCGACGGTAATAACCCGCCAAACCAAGGAAGCTCCTAATCTTCGTGGCTGAGGACGGTCTAGGCCAACTCTGCACCGCCTCTATCTTTTTCGGATCCACCTGAATACCCTCACTGGACACCACGTGCCCCAACAATGCTACTGAACCGAGCCAAAACTCACATTTAGAGAACTTTGCATAAAGCTTCTCCTCCCTCAATCTCTGTAATACAATCTTCAAATGCTGAGTGTGCTCCTCTTGGCTACGAGAGTACACCAAGATATCATCAATGAATACAACAACAAATGAGTCCAGATAGGGCTGAAATACATTGTTCATCAAATACATGAACGCTGCTGGGGCATTGGTCAGCCCAAAATACATCACTAAGAACTCATAATGGCCATATCGGGTCCTGAAAGCTGTCTTAAGAATATCTGAATCCCGAATCTTCAGCTAGTGATAACCGGACCTCAAATCAATATTGGAGAACACCCTCGCTCCCTGAAGCTGGTCAAATAAATCATCAATACGAGGTAAAGGATACTTGTTCTTGACTGTGACCTTATTCAACTGCCTGTAATCAATACACATTCTCATGGAACTATCCTTCTTCTTCACAAATAGAACCGATGCACCCCAAAGTGACACACTAGGCCGAATAAACCCCCTATCAAGGAGTTCCTGAAGCTGTTCTTTCAATTCCTTCAACTCCGTCGGTGCCGTACGATACGGTGGAATAGAAATGGGTTGAGTGCCTGGCACCAAATCGATACCGAAGTCAATATCCCTGTCAGGCGGCATGCTCGGCAGGTCTACAGGAAACACATCCGAAAAATCACATACCACTGGAACAGAATCAATGATAAGAGTCTATGCACTAACATCCCTCACAAAAGCCAAATAAGATAGGCAACCCTTCTCAACCATACGCTGAGCCTTCAAATATGAAATCACCCTACTTGGTACATAATCTACTGAACCGCTCCACTCAACCCTCGAAAATCCCGGCATAGCCAACGTCACCGTCTTAGCGAGATAATCTAGAACAGCATGACATGGAGATAACCAATCCATACCCAATATCACATCAAAGTCAGCCATACTGAGCAGCAAAAGGTCCACTTGGGTCTCCAAACCCCCAATAGTCACCACACATGACCGATATACGCGGTCCACAACAATAGTATCGCTCACAGGAGTAGATACATGAACAAATGAAACTAAAGTCTCACGAGGCATATCCAGAAAATGGGCAAAATACGAGGAAACATATAAATACATGGAACCAGGGTCGAATAATACTGAGGCATCTCTGTGACAAACTGAGACAATACCTGTAATCACAGCATCTGAAGCAATAGAATCTGGTCTAGCAGGGAGGTCATAGAAACGGGCCTGGCCACCCCCCGATCTGCCTCTCCCACTAGGGCGACCCTTAGCTGACTGACCTCCACCCCGAACTGACTGGGCGGGTGGTGAAGTAACTGTGTTGAAGTTGAAGGATGACTCCTCTGCTGAGATAGATCTCCATGACGACGAGGACACTGCCTTCACATATGCCTAAACTCCCCCACACTCAAAACAAATCCCTGGTGCTGGTGGCAGGAACTGAAGGGAGCCCCGAGCACCGGGATAACCAATAGAAGAACATGGCATAGGGGAGCCCTGAACTGGTGGAGCACGGGATGAACTCTGAGCTGGAAAGGCACTAAGTGATGAGTAGACCTGATGAGAACTGTGAGAATCATGGCCAGATGATGCACCACAGTGAAATGGCTGAGCTGACTGAGCCTGTCTGAAATGACGACCTCTACCGTGCTGAAACTGACCCCCAAAAGAAGCATCGTTGAATCTACCCTAACCACGAGGCCTCTTGGCCTCCCTCTCAACCCTCTCCTGACCGCGAACCATCTCAATCTGCCGAGCAATGTCAACAACCTCATCAAAAGTAGCACCTGAAACCCTCTCTCTGGTCATAAGCAATTGTAGCTGATAAGTGAGACCATCAATTAACCTCATGATCCTCTCCCTGTCCGTGGGAACCAACCAGATAGCATGACGGGCCAACTCAGAGAACCGCATCTCATATCACCCTGGCGAAGCTGCTCAAACTGTCTGCGCAGCTCTTCTCTGTGGGATCGAGGCACGAACTTCTCCAAAAAGATCACGGAGAACTGCTGCCAAGTAAGGGGTGTTGCGCCAACAGGCCTATGCCTCTCGTAAGTCTCCCACCATCTAAGTGCAGCCCCGGAGAACTGAAAAGTAGTGAATGAGACCCCACAAGTCTCCATAATATCAGTAGTACGGAGTATCCTCTGACACCTATCCAAGAAGTCCTGAGCATCCTCTCTCTCTGTGCCACTGAAAGGTGGTGGCTGGAGTCTCCCAAACCTCTCCAACCTATGTTGATCATCCTCAGGAATAGCAGGAACCACATAATCCTATGCAGCTGCAACCGGTTGGGCCGGTGGTGCCTCTGGCGTCTAAAGTCCCTGAACAACCTGCTCGGGTGTGCGAGCGATGGGAGTCTGAGTGCCTCCCCCGGCCTGAGAAGTGGTTGCAGCCATTGAGATAGAGACTGCCTGAGCAAGGCCGGTACACGCTGTCAAAATCTGAGCTAGGGCCTCCTGAAGGCCTGGAATCACAATAGGCACAGGTGGTGCCTGAGCTGGTGCATCAACAACTAGAACATGGTCCTGACCTGGGTGGATGGCCCTCCTACCCGGTAGTACGAGTCCTCACCATCTGTGAGAGAATGAAACAACAGATGTTTAGTTACTGGAATCAACAGATTCGCACGACAAGAATTCAAGAATGTGGAATTTTCCTAAAGGTTCTGCAGCCTCTCGAAAATAAGTACAGACGTCTCTGTACCGATCCGCAAGACTCTACTAAACCCGCTCATGACTCGTGAGACCTATGTAACCTAGGCTCTGATACCAATCTGTCACGACCCAAACTAACCCCTTATCGTGATGGCGCTTATCGTGGAACTAGGCAAGCCGACTCATTTCCAAAACAAACCGATATTTCCATTTCAAAGATAATTTCAATGTTATTTAACATAAAAAAAACCTTCGTAAAGGAGTTCAAATCAACACAAAAGTGCGGAAAAGAAAAGCCCGACATCGGGATGTCACTAGTCATGAGCAGCTACTACCCTTTGTCTGACAATATCAAGATTAACATAGTCTGGAAAATAGCTAAATACAACTAAAAGAATATAAGAGGGAGAAGAGCAGGGGTTGCGATCGCCAAGCAGCTACCTTGCTATCCCTGAGAAAATAGGCAACCAAAATAATCAACAACCGCTACCATGCCCAGCTATACCTGGATCTGCACACAAGGTGCAGGGAGTAATGTGAGTACGCCAACTCAGTAAGTAACAACAATAAATAAAGACTGAGCAGTAGTGACGAGCAATAAAGCATATCAAGTTTATATTACAAAAATTCAGTAAAGTACAGCATTCTTTAAAAATCAGTGTTTGAATCAAATCATCTCGTTTAAACTCGGTTCCAGTAAAAAAAATCATTTAAAGATATTTTTCAATAGTTTTTTAAACAAAGGCTCAATGCAAAGGTGAGCAAAAATGATGAAATCATAAACAGCCCCTCGAGCAAAACATCACTCATATACAGCTCCTCGAGTAAACCTCACAGTCACTCATGCCTCTCGGGCATACCTCACAATCACTCTTGCCACTCGGGGGCATACCTCATAATCACTCATGCCTCTCAGTCACTCAGCACTCGGCACTCGGCACTCGCATTCAGTAGCCATGCTATATAAATCATGTGAAATGTAAACAGTTATATAAATCATGCTCTTTATCATTTTAAATAAAAGACAAGTGAAATGTAAGCCATGCTATAAAGTTTTAGAATATCTCTATCAACCCAAGATTTTAATAGAAATCATATAAAATCATTTCAGTCTCATTAAGTCATCGAAATACATTTTCGGCTCCATAGGCCTAAACATAAGAAAGTTCTCTTTTTCCTTTCACTGGGATTACTATACTGACACCGACATAGTGAACAACTACTAGGTGATCATCCTAGCAACAAGTATTTGACCCTACTTATCTGGGCGGCTTCCCGTAGTGTCGTATGAGTCGACTTAACCTCTTTACTTTAAGTAATGATAATCTACCCTCTTAATAGGGGACTTTATCCCACAAACCTCGGCTTTGCCTTGGAATGTGTCCCTACACCGGCACGTGCAGTTTCATGGTAACGAACTTAACATTCGAACCAATCTCGGTGGTCTCCACTAGTAACTCCCAAAATATTTGACATATCAAAAATAGATTCATAGCATAATTGCCTCAAAGGATCTATTTTTATCAAATCATGATTTTCATAGCCAATCTAAACCATTTGAACAAAATCAAATAAATATCCTTTTTCATGTTAAAGCCTTTACCAGTTAACATCAATCTAAAGATACAACAAGTGCTTCCTTTGTTGTAATTTCAATAGATAAACTTTTTCATAAAAACATATATTTAGCACTCAAGCATTTTACTGCGACCTCTGACAGCCGCTTTCTCGGCACCATTTATAATACTCTGCCCCAAGGCGAATTGAAGGGAACCATAACACTGGCGAAATTAACACATTATAACCAATCAAGGACGATGACGCCACATCACAGGCGAAGATTCCACTACGCTTGAAAAAATCAAATCCCGCTACTCCATCAACCCAAGTCTGAACACTCTTAGTTCGATTGCCTTTCCTCCGTTGGAAGTAAAATATCAAATCTCCAAATCGTGTACTAAGTAAACCTCCTTCAAGTCATTCACTACCCCGAGATATAGTCAAGCATCCTACCATCACATCAATACTGTGCGATAATAGCTCATGAGCATCATAACAACCTGTGCATAGCCTCAAAGCTCTCTGAAGTACAGTTACTAAGCTGAAATGACAGAATATCCTTCCACAAGGTGACGACAATAGCCCAATCAACTACGCAGGGACAAACATCCCGAACCACATCTGTAGTACCATTACAATTCCTCAATTCCCAATTTATAACAAGCGCTTCACGTCGCGTAAGGCTTAATAGGAAGGGAATGAAGGCATAAGACTTAAAAGAATCAAATCGCACGATGAGGAATCAAGAAGGGAAGTTCTCCTGACAGCCAGTAGCCTCTCGAAGATAAGTACAGACGTCTCCGTACCAATCCGCAAGACTCTACTAGATTCGCTCATGACCCGTGAGACCTAAGTGAACCTAGTGCTCTGATACCATATTGTCACGACCCAAAATCCTTGAAAGGTCATGATGGCGCTGGACACTACTATCAGGCAAGCCAACACCAATAATTAGTAAATTCTCATTTTAATATTTTAAAATCATATTTTCTTCAATTAAATAGTAGAAGATAAAAAATATTTCAAAGTAAATAATAATGTTTTTAACAATCTCCGTACTGAATAACCCAAAATCACCCCAGAACCCAGTGTCACAAGTGCATGAGCCTCAACTGAGAATGTAAAATAAAATACAATATCTTTCCGAAATGCAAATTGGACATGGAAAATATAAATACTCTGAAGGAGACTCTGCTAGCTGCAGACTCGTAATGTGGAATGCAGCTCACCTGAGTCCCCGCAAATAACTACGCCTCTGTGCCCATAAGGCGACTAGGCATGTATGCACCTGCACAAAAATGTGTAGTAAGTGTAGTATGCGTACATAAATCAACGTGTACCCAGTAAGTACCCCGTCTAACCTCGAAGAAGTAGTGACGAGGGGCCAGCTCCGACACTTACTATGGGCTATAGATAAAACGCCAATGATATAAATAAGCATGGGTTATGTAGGACGGGTGTAAGCTCAATGTTGTTAAATAAGTAGACAATTCGTTTGTTCATAAGAAAATTTCCAGATTTATTTTCATCTTTTAACAATTTATATCTCCGGCTAATGAGGCCATATCAATTATCAATAATTCCAAAATAATCAATTACGTGATGCGCAAATCATGTCGAGGTTGTACGATCCGATCCAATATAATATTAAAACTGTGCACTGCCGGAGGGTCAAATGGCGCGAACCATAGATGCATCTATTTAATCTGCCGAGCCGTTCGTCCCGTTCCACAAAAGAAAACACAATCAAACAATCACTCAAAAATTTCATTAAGGAGCAATTACCCAAGGAAAATGTCACTCTTCTTTTAACGGTCAAGAAAATAAGTTTAATCCTTTTAGAAATTTATTTACCAAGTTTGATATAATTTAAGCAATTTAAATTGACAATGAGGTCACAATTATCACAAGTATGGCATGCTTTTGGGGTCCTAAACTACCCAGACCTAAGCATAATAGTTGCTACGCACGGACTCTCGTCACCTCGTGCGTACGTAGCCCCCACAAATAGGAACACATATTGATTTAGTTCACCTATGGTGTAAATTCCCTCTTACAAGTTTAGAAAGGAGACTTACCTCGCTCCACAATTCTATAACCGGCTCCAAGCCTCTCCAACAACTCAAACCGATGCCCGTCTCTCTAAAACTAGTCACATAAGATGCAACCCAATCAAAATATGCTCTAATACTCATAACTAATTAATTTACAACAATTTCCAACTCCGCTCGAAAAGTCGATAAAAGCACCCTCGGGCCCACGTGCCCGAATTCTGAAACTTTTTGAAGATAACCATTACCCATAGCCTCACGAACTCAAATATATAATTTATTCTCAATTTCATGCCCAAATTCGTGATCAAAATCCAAGAATACCAATTTCTAGGTTTTTCTTCAAAATCCCAAATTTCTACAAATTTTCATGTTTAATCCGTATATAATCAAAATATTTAACCTGCAATAGGTGGGAATTACTTACCTTGACATAGATGACGAAAATCTCCCCTTGAATCTCTCCAAATATCGTCCATCCCAGTGAAAAATGAGAGAGAATGGGCCAAATTCTGTATTAAATCCAATCTGCCCAGAACCGTTCTTCTTCGCGTTCGCGTGACCAGTGTCGCATTCGCGAAGGCCTGACCATGCCCAGCATCGTGTTCGTGTTCGAGCTCTCGCGTTCGCGGTAGCCAACTGCCCTCTTTTTTCACGTTCGTAGGCTAAGCTTTGCGTTCACGAAGGCTTAATGGCTCAGGGTCCCGACTCCCATTCCTTCTTCGCATTCGCGACCACTGCGTCGCGTTCGCGTAAGCTTGACCAGACCTTGCCTTGCGTTCGCGTCCACTGCGTCACGTTCGCGTAGGACAAATCCAGCACTCCCAAAATTTCTTCTTTGCGAATGCAGGACTTCCTTCGCATTCGCGAAGAAGGAAACCAGACACCAGAATCAGCAGTTCCAAAACAGCTCCAAATGATCCAAAACCACCCCGAAACACACCCAAGGCCCCCAGGACCTCAACAATCATACTAACCAGTCCCATAACACACTACAAACTTGCTCGAGGCCTTAAATCGCATCGAACAGCATCGAACAACATCGAAATCACGAATCGTACCCCAATTCAAGCTTAAAGAACTTTAGAACTTTAAACTTTTACATTCGATGCCGGAACCTATCAAATCACGTCCGCTTGACCTCAGATTTTGCACACGAGTCACATTCGACATTACAGACCTACTCCAACTTCCGGAATCGGAATCCGACCCCGATATCAAAAAGTCCACTCTCGGTAAAACTTCTTAAAAGCCTTCAAATTTCTAACTTTCGCCAAATGACCCCAAAATGACCTACGGACCTCCAAATCCACATCAGGACGCGCTCCCAACACCAGAATCACCATACAGAGATATTCCAAGGCTCGGAATCCCAAACGGATGATGATATCATTGAAATGTACTTCAACCCAAATTTATGGAATTCTTTCAAATGCCAACCTTCCACAATAGGCGTCGAAACGCTCCCGAATCATCCAAAACCCGATCAGGACATACGGCTAAGTACAAAATTATCATTAGAACCTATTGGAACCTTCAAATCCCGATTCCTAGGTCGTATACTCAAAAATACACTTTAGTCAATTTCTCCAACTTAAAGCTTCTGAAATTAGAATTTTCTTTCCAAGTCAACTCCGAACTTCCCGAAATTAAATTCCGACCACGCGTACAAGTCATAATACCTGAAGTGAAGCTGCTCATGGCCTCAAACCGCCGAACGACGCGCTAGCACTCAAAACGACCGGTCGGGTCGTTACACCTCTGTTTATCATCACTAGCACATGTATGAGACATCTTTAAAAATAAATAGTTATCACTCAAACTTTGGCTCTTCCCCCTCAAATAACCTTTGAAAAATACCTTATGGATTTATAATTAAACCCAACTCGTATCAAAGACCTTAGTAGTAAAATAAGGAATTTTGGAGCACTAAAAAAAATGAAGAATCAATCCTAGAAAGAATAGGATTTAGTTGAAACAAAACTCGAATAAAGGAAAGGATTTTTAGAACAAGATCAAAGGAGTAAGAAAAATTGATTTAGGATCCCCTCTTCTTGTTTCCTTTCTTGACTTTGAAAAAAATCACAAATACAATCGGATTTCTTGAAGAGCAACATGATTCTTCTTTTTTTTTTTTGAAAGATTATTTTCGCTTTGTTTAACTTTTTTGTATAGTGTACTATTCACTGCTACAATAACTTCTTCTTTTTTATTTTTTCTTTGTTTTTTTGCTCCTTTGTTCAAGAAATCCCCAAGATTTATCAAGAATGGAATCTTGATACAACCGCTCTGATACCACTTGATAATACAAAGGTTGGGAGATCCAAGAACTTAAAAAAATAAGTTGAAGAAATGCAGAAGCAGTAAAGAAATGCAATTGAATTGAGAAAACCAAGAAAAATAAACTAGATATATGAAAATTCAAGGAAAAATCCAAGAACCCCGAGATTATATTTATCTAGATTTTCACAAGATCCTAATGACAACAAGTTAGTTATGAACCAATTGTCTTCACTAGAGATAAGCTAATCAATAACTAGATTCGGATCTTGACTTCTAGTTTGAATAACTTACGACAACAACTAGTAAAAGAAACTATTCACCTTCGAAGAATATCAAAAGAAATCAAAGATATCACAAGAAAGAAAATTATCTTACTACCATAAGCTATAAACTAGTTAGGGTTGCAAGATAAATCCCAAAGTAAAGTTCACAAAGGTTCAAAAGAACTCACAATAATAATATTAATCTTCAATGTTCTTCTCTACCATGAAAGACAAATACCCCTTTATATTGTAGTAAAGAAGGAGCTAGTCAAGACTTCAATAAATGAGAATTATATTCCCTAGAAGCATAGAAGACTACCCATACTAAGACCAATGTAGTCAACATACACATAGACCAATGCAAGTCAACATAGAGTAAAACAACTATTAAATATATATTGTAGAAACTATATTTTGGGCTTATTTGGGCTGCAGAAAATTCCTCCTTTTAGGGCATATTTAGGCCTCATTCCATCTCCTCTTGGACTTTAATTTGGGCCTCCAAATAGTTGTAAGTCTTGGCCCAAAGATCCTCCTTGTGCTGGAGCTCCTTTTCTATTATAAGACACATTTTAATTGCCAATTGAAGCTCATTAAGCTTNTTAGAAGCATAGAATACTACCCATACTAAGACCAATGCAAGTCAACATACACATAGACCAATGCAAGTCAACATAGAGTAAAACAACTATTAAATATATATTGTAGAAACTATATTTTGGGCTTATTTGGGCTGCAGAAAATTCCTCCTTTTAGGGCATATTTAGGCCTCATTCCATCTCCTCTTGGACTTTAATTTGGGCCTCCAAATAGTTGTAAGTCTTGGCCCAAAGATCCTCCTTGTGCTGGAGCTCCTTTTCTATTATAAGACACATTTTAATTGCCAATTGAAGCTCATTAAGCTTTTCTTGAAATTTCTTTGTTTGAGACATTTTCATGGGCCTTCTTGGAGCTTCCAGAGCTTCATCCTTCTACTTTAATGACGTTGAGCTGCCATGGATGCTATCACAAATGATTGTCCACTTGATTCTCTATTTCTTTACGGTCTCGGATCTATCTCCGAGTCAAATTCCTGCAAGAGTAAAGCCCTACTGATTAGCCTTGGTTTTGAATCTTTCTTTTCGATCAAATACCTGATGGCTGAATGGTCTATGTAGATAATGACTTTGGTGCCAACCAAGAAAGCCCGAAATTTAACGAATGCCCAAATTACAGCAAGAAATGCCTTTTCTATCTTAGTATAATTTTTTTGAGCAGGAGTAAGAGTCTTTCTTACATAGTATATAGAGTGAAACACTTTGTTACTTCTTTTGGCCCAATATGGCCCCTATTGTACCATCACTAGCGTCAAACATCATCTCGAATGGCTCGTTCTAGTCAGGAGCCACTATAATTGGCGCACTCACTAACTTCAGTTTTAGTTCCTTGAATGCCTTCAGACAATCATCGTCAAACATGAATGGAACATCCATTTCTAACAACCTGCATAATGGAGAGGAAATGTTTGAGAAATCCTTAATGAATCAGCAATAAAAACCTGCATGTCCCAACAAAATTCGAACTCCTTTCACTGAAATTGGTGTTGGAAACTTTCCAATTGCTTCCACCTTAGCTTTATCAACTTCTAGTCCATCTTTGGACACCTTGTGCCCCACCATAAAATAACACTTTTTCCAATTTAACACAAGATTAGTCTCCTTGCACCTTGCAAGAACTTTAGCAAGATTGGTTAGGCATTTATCAAAAGAGGGACCAAACACAGAAAAATTATGCATAAAGACCTCCATGAACTATTCCACCATATAAGTGAAGATAGCCATTATACTCCTTTAAATGCATAAGTTCCATAATGGCATGTAAAAGTGGTTTTTTCTTGATCTTACGGGGCAATAGCAATTTGAGTTTACCCCGAATATCCATCGAGGAAACAATAGTATTCCTGTACGGATAACTTGTAAAGCATTTGGTCAATAAAGGTGTCACGACCCGGAATTCCCACCATCGAGATCGTGATGGCGCCTAACATTTCAGTTGCTAGGCAAGACAACATTATATATAGTTATGAACCATTTTTAACAATTCCAATCAAATGAAAACTAATAAGTTGAATAAACTGAGATAGAGTAATTAAATTGATAAACAACGATATCCAAATACAAATCCCAGAACTGGTGTCATGGATACACGAGCGTCTAGAGTGCTACAAATATTAGTCTGAATAAAAGCGTAACAGTCTGAATCAAAATAAACAACTAAGGTAATGTAGAAGGGGAATCCAGGGCTGGGAATGATGTGCATCTGTACCTCAAGCTTCCGTCGAGCATTGGATCCGAGCAAATCTACTGAATGCTGCTAGTACCAATTCTAAAATCTACACAAAAAGTACAGAGTATAGTATGAGTACAACCGACCCTATGCACTCTGTAAGTGCCGAGCCTAACCTCGATGAAGTAGTGATGAGGCTAAGGAGAGTCACTTACAATAGTGTGTACGGAGTGATAATAATATTAACAGAGAAGGAAAACAGGAAATGAAAGTAAGGCAATTAATGAATGAAAAAGAACTCAATCCTCCCGATCAGAGAATCTAGATTATCATAACTCAAAATATCATATAAAAATGCTGAAAACTAACACAATCATAACAAGGATTACAACACACACAATCCGTTACGGCGCGCAACCTGATACCACCATATACACACAATCCTCCCTTATTTCACCTTAACTTCATTTTTCAATATCAAGAGCCACGTATACATTCTGTTACGGCGCGCAACCCAATCCCACCATATCATCACAATAAATATCATAATCCTCCCTTATTTCACCATATCACAATTTATCAATATCAGGTATTACGCACACAACCCTTGAGGCGCACAACCCGATCCCACCATATCATTATAATTAACATCAAAATCCTCCCTTATTCCATTATATCACAACCGTTGTGGCATGCAACCCGATCCATAAACAGTTTCAATAAATGTAATCAATCCAATAGTTCAATTTACAAGAATCTCTATGACTAAAGAATGTTAAAGCAAAGCAATGAGGAACCGTGTACTAATCAAAGGAATGCTACAAATAATGCGATAGCAACAAGACAAGTCAAGTACGTGATAATTAAGAGGTGCAAGTAAGACAATTAAGGCAAATAGCAGTTAATCACGGAGTCATGAAAGGGATGATACAAGAATAATTAATGACAAGTAACAAATTATGTCATAGAAAGTAATTAAATCATGTAACAATTAAGGCATGGAATGAGATAATTCATGAAATACGAGAAGGCATGGAAACAATTATTTTGACGGCGTATATACACTCGTCACCTCACATATACGTTGTTACACACGTAATTCACATAACATATAGCTCAAAGGTTCCTAATTTCCTCAAATCAAGGTTAGACCCAACACTTACCTCGCTCCGCAATCAAATCAAAGCTCAACCGGGGCTTTTCCTCTAAAAGTTTCCTCCAAACCAATTGAATCTAACCAAAATCTACTGAATATCATAAAATATAATGCTAGGGAAATCAATAATAATAGATAAAGAAAAGATCTTTAGACTTTTCTGAAAAAGTCAACAAAAGTCAACCCGGAACTCGCCCGATCAAAATCCGAATCTAGTGGTAGATTCCAACTACCCATGACCCCACGAGTTCATATATGTGATTAGTTTAAAAATTCGAGTCCAAATCGAATCTCAAAACTTAATTTCTTATTTTTCAAAAACTGGACAAGGTTTCACAAATTTTCACTTTGATTCATATAATTTGGATGTTAAAATCTAAGATAAGTTAATGGAATATGATTAGAAATGGACACCTAAAGTTTGTGGATGAAATTCCCTTTTCAAAATCGCCTCCTACCGATGTCACAAATGCTTTGCTTTTTGTCCCTCAGCTTTTTGTCTATTGGCAGATGTCACAAATGCGACCTGGGGTTCGCAAATGCGAACTCCACAAATGCGAAGAAGTCATCACAAAAGCAAACTCCCCACATCTCTACCGTCATCGCAATTGCAACAACTAGTTCGCAAATGCGATATTTGTTGATCCAGGCCACCTTCGCAATTGCGAAGAAAGTGCCTGCCAATCCTAGTATAACATACTAGGCCTTACGTCGTAAATGCGACTTCTAATCTCGCATTTGCGAGACCTGCACACCAGATCACACCAGCAACACCAAAACTCTCCCAAACTCTCCGAAACGGGTTCGAAACTCACCCGAGCCCTCGAGGCTCCAAACCAAACACCAACATAAGTCATAAAACATTATACGAACTTGCTCGCATGATCAAAACACCAAAATAACACTTAGAACTACGAATGAGACTTCAAAATGTATGACATTTTCCAAGAAATTCAAGAACTTGCAAATTTACAACCGGACGTCCGAATCATATCAAATCAACTCCGTTTTGCACCAAATTTTGCAGACAAGTCATAAATGGTAAAATGAACCTATTTCAAGTTTCGGAACCAAAATCCAATCTTTGTAGCAACAAAGTCAACCTACAGTAAAACTTGAGAATTCTTTAATACGTCAAATTACAAGTTTTAACAAATCACATTTAATCAAGTTAGAGACTTCTGAATTTGATTTCGGGCATACGCCCAAGTCCCAAATCACGATACAGACCCATCAAGACCGTCAAAACACTGATTCGGGTACGTTTGCAAAAATTGTTGACCGTAGTCAACTCAAATCATTTTAAAGGCTAAATTTTATATTTTCTTCAATATTTAACATAAATGTTTTTTGAAAAAAGACACAGACTGTGCACGCAAAACGAGAAAGGAGAAACAGAGCTATTCGAGGTCTCAGAACACAGAAATAAAGGCTAAAACTTAAAATGACATACCGGGTCATCACATTCTCCACCTCTAAAATAAACGTTCATTCTCGTGGATATCTACTTCGCATGTCTGAATTGGACTCCCACGTGGCTGCCTTGATCGACTGACCTCTCCACTGCACTCGGATTGAAGGATAATTCTTAGACCTCAACTTCTGGACTTGCCGGGCTAGAATGGACACCGGCTCCTCCTCATAAGTCAAATCCTTATCCAATTGTACTGAGATGAAATCAAACACATCGGACGGATCACCGTGATACTTCCGGAGCATGGACACATGTAACACTGAATGGACTACTGATAAACTAGGTGGCAATACAAGCTTGTAGGCTACCTCACCCACTCTCTCAAGAATCTCAAAAGGTCTGATATACCTAGGGCTCAACTTGCCCTTCTTTCCGAACCTCATCACAACCGAGCATAACCCTCTCTCCAACTATGAATGCAACGTCACGCACTCTACGATCGCCTAGACTAAGCTGTACGGAGTCGATCCTAAATCATCTTGACCTTTTTCAAGGAATCCTAAACCAAATCGGTACCCAACAACCAAGACTCTCCTGGCTCAAACCAACCAACAATCTACTTTAAGACGATAAAGCTCAAGCAAAAATGAAAAGAAAGGAAAAGAAATTATAAGCGATAGGCAGAGAGATTTATACTTTAGTGTAGTTGCATTTACTACTAGTTGTTCGATGTTAGGTGAGGCAATTTAAGCCGGTATTTATAGCCAAGGATTGGCCTTAGGGTTTGAGTTTTGAAGATTCAAATTAGTAGAAGGTAGAGACTATAATAAACACTTATGACAGACTCTCATGGCAGAATCTAGAGGTGCTAAAATCAGAGGGGGAAAAGAAAAGAGTGAGAATGTTAACTTTAGGAATGACGAATCGATAGCCGTTGAAGCTAGTGACCGCCAGACAAAGTTCTAACCCTAATCCCTTCATTTGACCTCTGGGTCATTGATCGCCATGCTGAGGCTGGAATATTCTCATGAATATGGAATGCATGACATGTTTTAATCGCGATTTGAACACTAAATGGGTGTGATGATGAGATACGGGGCCTTTCATTTTTTCGGATAAGGTTTCAGAATTTGGGGGTTTGAAAAGGATGATGAGAGTGGAATTTGTTCGGCTAGATTTACGGTTTGAGTAATGATGTCAGTCTCACAATCATCCTTTAGTGACTTTGCACTAATTTGTGCAGAATCCTAGGAGTGACAAAGAAGAGGGGATGGTGAATGAGGGAATGACTTCGAGTTGGGGGAGGGGGGAGGGGGTTGGTAATCTTAAAATGATGGAACGAATAAGGACCGTTGGATCATCCAGATCAACAGCTCCAGGTTTTTGGGCTGAGGAATGACGAGAAAATATTTATGGGGATACAACGGGGGCTGTTGGATCATTTTGATCCAAGGGTTTGAGATAAAAAGCTTGAAGCACTAGAATTAAAGGAAAAACGTGATTAATCTGGACAGTTGATGAATTTGATCAACGGTCCTGGTGCATTGTGTTTGTTTTGTGAGGGGTTTGAGTGGTGACATGTCAGGAGGGGATTGGCAGAGAGAGTATGGCATGGATTTCCAAGTGGGAGTGGGTGGCTTGGGCTTGGATGAGTCAGGTGCATTTTGGGCTAATGTTTGGCCTAAATTGATTAGGTTATTGAAAGACTATGCTGAAACTGAGATTAATGATATAACCACTTTAATCAAAATTAACTAATTGCAAATGTACCCTGATTTAAATCTTAAACCCCTTTTATAATTAAATTAATTAAACATCTTTAATTCCAATAAGATATAATTAAGTGTAATTGACAAATATATTATTCACAAATTATTTTAAGCTAATTTTATATTATCAAAATAGTTAAAAATACTCATAGTTATATATATCAAAATTATAAAAGTTGATTGGTTGATTAATTAAAATAATAGAGGTGGTATAATTGTAATTATTTAATACTAAATTATTACTATATAATTATAGGCATAAACTTAATATTAATTGACTATTATTATTGTTGTTATTTATTACACATTATATTTTAAAGAAAAATAGAAAAATTGAATAATAATTTTAAAAATACCTTATTACATTATTGTTGATAAAGAAACAAAATAATTTAATTAGAAAAGGGGAGGGCAAAAATTGGTCATCAACAGCTGCCCCTCTTTGACCGGAGACGATAAAAGAGTTTGCGGGCAAAAAAATTGACTCAAGACCAATTTTGTCCCTACATTAGGCATATAATGCACATAAGGCATATTGAAATTGTGAAAATAATGAGCTATGAGATTATGGCCGAATTCTGGCTTTTCAATCGCTTACGTACCTCGGACTCAATGAGGATCAGATAGTATGTAGTTTTGGAATGACGATTTGAGGAGATTTATGCTTGCAGGGATTACCCCAGTATCATGTTATGACGATACTGTATGACAGAGAGATTTTTAGATTCAAAAACGGCTTATGAGTCACAGCTAGATTATAAATTTTGAGGGATTTTGAAAGTTCGCAATTCTATTGGCCGAGTTGAGCTAGAGACTGGATCCTCGACCCTCTTATGAGTTTGTTGTCCCTCATTAGAGACAGTTCCACATTGTAGTGTCTGACCTGCAAAAGTAAGATACACACATACCTATATATTGATAATGTGTGGCTGCCGACAAGCGTATTTTTGGGTTCTCTGGGCGATGGGATATTTGAATTTGAAACCTTCAAGCTGTGGATCATTATTTGGGATTTCAGGAACTGGGTGTTTGAGTTGAATCCTCTGAACTATGGAGCATTATTTGGGATTTCGGGGATGGGGTTCTATGATATTTGATTTGAAGGTTAGCCGGGTTATGTACCGTACCGAAGTTATCGTAGCGTTTGACTTTGAATTTTGACTGTGAACTTAGAAATTTGATTTTTGAATTTGAATCTATGCAAAATGAAAGTATTTGGATTTGAGCCTCCGTATGGCGGATTGTATGATTCTCCAAGTAATGGAGTATTCGACTTTGAACTTTGACTTTGAATCTCCGCGCGATGGGAGGTTTTAATTTGAACTAAAAGAGAACGTAAAAGTGCATGTAAGCTTCATAATGAAAATGTTAAATCATTCCAAATGAAATAAGAGATAGAAGATACCATGCTCAAGAGATACTCTTAACTGCAGAACTATTTTCTAATTTACGGTCGCCGATCGGCAAGACATGTAGCAACCAGCCTTCGATTGGTGAAGCTAGCGATGCGGTTTGCAACAATTTATTTTATATCTCCGATTCAGTGGAGCGATGTGATAACTATACTATCCGGTGGTGTGTCCGGGTTAGACTGTGCGACAGTACAATGGGCTTCAATTGTAAGAGCGGACGGTGCGATCTATAAAAGATGCTTTGATTGGCAGAACACTCGCCGCAATCTGTACAAGGTACTCTGTCAAAGGTTTTAGAGAATCGGGCAAATATTCTAATTTTATCTAACGTCATTTAATCTCTATCAATCCTGCAACAATAACAATAATAACAAACCCAATGTAATCCTATAAAGGGGGTCTGGGGAGGGTAGTATGTACGCAGACCTTACCCCTACCTTATAAAGGAAGAGATCTCTTTAAATCCTGTGCTCAAAGAACATTCTTAGTGGGGGATGGGTGTTGATTTGTGTCGACCATAAACTTGGCCTTGCTCTGATTCCTTCGTACTCCTTCCGTCTGTGGTGAGTTGTGCCATTAGGCTCGTCAGGTGGAAAGATAAGGGCACGCATTTTTAGAAAATAATTTTAAGGAAATTATTTTGAAAAATCATTTATATCTTTGGTAAACGTTATTGTTCTGAACTATGACACGTTTAGAAACCCCTGAACTTCTTCATGCAAATATTACATCTGGATGGCTCTGCTTCACTGATGATGTCTTTTTAGATGTGCCCTAAATGACGCAGTTCCACTTGCTGATGTGATTACTTTGTAATCTAGACCGCGCATAACAAAGGCTTTCCTAGGGTGATGATCGAACCTTTTTAGGCCCCCTACCTATCCAAAAGAATCAGGTCTAAGCATAGATCCAGGGTATGAACAAATAAAATATTGAAGTGACCCAGTCTGACTCAGGTTGCCTATGTATTCAAATAGAATCAGGTGAAAACGTAGTTCGATTATAATAAATGCAAAAATGAAGAAATTTAATCATGAAATTATATGACCGAGTCTGACTCATACTGCTTATGTATCCAAATAAATCAGGTCAAAATGTAGTTTGATTACAATCAATGATTGAATCTGACATGGATTGCCTACGAATTCCTACCAAATCAAATCAAATCATGGAATAGTTTCGAATATATAGTAATGATATTTGAGTTTTCTATTACAAAAAGGGGGATCGGACCCTATATGGGTTGCCTACGTATCCCACCATGGAAAGTCAGTTCAAGCATAGTTTTGTTACAAAAAAACCTAACTCAATTGTCTTCAAATATAGCATTTTTTGATTGCATCTGAATCGATGGGCTTTGTACTCACTCTGCCATCCATTTCTGCTAAGATTAATGCTCATCCTGACAGTACCCAATGGATCAATAGGGACCTTTCCAATTTGGTGTGAACTTTCCTTTAGCTTCGTCTTGGTGGGAAATATCTTCTTTAATATCAGTTGTCCCGGTGTGAACTGCCAATGTTTCACTTTCCTGTTGAATGCGTTGGCCATCCTATTTTGATTAGATAACCATCACAAACTGTGTCCATCCTCTTCTCATCAATGAGCACTAGTTATTCCTGCATGATGCGTATCCATTCTGCATTGTCTAACTTGGATTCCTGGGTAATCCCTAAAGAAGGTATCTCCACTTCTGCTGGTATTATAGCTTCAGTACCATATACTAGCATGTATGGTGTTTCCCCGGTAGATGTCCTCATCGTAGTGCAATAGCCAAGCAGAACAGATGATAGTTTCTCATGCCACTATCTGTGGTTGTCTACATTCTTTTGCAGGATCCTCTTGATATTCTTGTTAGCTGCTTCAACTGCTCCATTCATATATGGCCTGTATGATGTGGAATTGCTTGGATGATTTTGAACTTCTCGCAAATTTCTCTCATGATATCATTATTGAGGTTGGCTGCATTATCAGTTATAATTGACTTTGCAATCCCGTATCAGCAGACTATGTTGTTACAGACGAAATCTACCACTACTTTCTTCATAACGACCTTATATATAGAAGCTTCAACCTATTTGGTGAAATAATCAATGGCCACTATGATGAAACAATGCCCGTTTGACGCGGGCGATTCGATAGGTCCAATTACACCCATGCCCCAAACAGTGAGTAGCCAAAGAGAACCCATTACATTTAGTTCATTTGGTGGAACCCTGATGAAATCCCCTTGAATCTGACACTAATAATTATTTTGCACGTAGTGAATGCTGTCCCTTTCCATTTTCATCCAAAAGTATCCTGCCCTCAGAATCTTCTTGTCTAAGGTGAAACAGTTCATGTAAGTCCCACATGTCCCTGCATGTATTTCTTCCAACAATCTTGTTTCTCCAGCAACATCTACGCACCTTAACAGACCCAAGTCCGGGGTCCTCCTGTATAGGACTTATCCTTTAAGGAAAGAGTTGTTTGCCTATCTTTCTAATGCCCGTTTTTTTATCGGTGGTAGCATTCTCTGGTTTTCTCATGTCTCAAGGAACATCTTAATGTCATGATACCAAGGTTTTTCATCTGGATTTTCATTTACGTGAAAGCAATATGCATGACGGTCCTGGGTCTCCACTTCAATAGGGCCAATGTAATTCTTGTCTGGGTGTTGAATCAAGGATGACAATATTACAAGAGCGTTGGTGAATTCATTCCGGATTCTAGGAACATGTCTGAACTCGACCTCGATGAACTTCTTACACAATTCCTTCACACAATGCAAGTATGAAAGTATCTTGACATTCTTGGTAGTCCATTCTCCCTGGAATTGGTGGATCAGTAAATCAGAATCTCATATGACCAACAGTTCTTTGATGTTCATATCGACCGCCATCCTGATTCCAAGGATGGATGCTTCGTATTCTTCCATATTATTTGTACATGGGAACCTTATGTTTGTTGAAATCAGATAATGTTGTCCTAATTCGGAGACTAAGACTGCCCCAATTCCTACTCCCTTAAAATTTGCAGCTCCATCGAAAAACATCCTCCATCCTGGGTAAGACTCTGAAATGTCTTCTCCTACGAATAATACTTCTTCATCTGGGAAATACATGGTAAGTGGCTCGTATTCTTTGTCCACCGGGTTTTGTGCAAGGTGATCAGCTAGAGTGCGTGCCTTAATATCCTTCGGCATCATGTACACAATGTCGAATTCATTAAGAAGGATCTGTCATTTCGCTAACTTTCTAGTTGGCATTGGTTTCTAGAAGATGTACTTGAGCTAGTTGAGTCTGGATATCAGATATGTGTTGCATGTTGACAAGTAGTGTCTCAACTTCTGGGTGATCTAAGTTAAAGCACAGCACGTCTGTTCCAACAAGGTATATCTAGTTTTGTACCGCATGAATTTCTTGCTCAGGTAGTAAATAGCATGCCCTTATTCCCGGTCTCATCGTGCTGCCCCAACACACAACCAAATGCATTATCTATAATAGATATAGTAACAACAGCTTCCCTGGTTCAGGAGGAACCAACACTTGCGGACTAGACAAGCACTCCTTGATTCTGTCGATTGCTTTTTGGAATTATTCTGTCCATTTTATGGCGGCATATTTCTTCAATAGCTTGAAAGTTGGTTCGTAGATTACTGTTGACTGAGCTATGAACCGGATGATGTAATTCAATCTCCTGAGGAAGCTCATTACATCTTTTTTTTCTTTTAGGAGGAGGCAAGTCTTGAATATCCTTGATCTTCAAGGGATCTAACTCTATCCCTTTCATGTTGATGATGAAACCCAACAATTATCTAGCGGGGACTCCAAATGCACACTTTGCAGGGTTCAGCTTCAAATTGTACCTTCGCAGTCATTTGAAGAATTTCCGTAGGTCATTTTAGGTGATCTGCACTATTTCGTGACTTGATGATGATGTCATCCATGTATACTTCAATTTCCTGATGGATCATATCATGGAAGAGTATAGTCATAGCTCTCATGTAGGTGGCACCGACATTCTCGAGGCCAAATTGCATGACCCTATAACAATAAACCCCCATGGTTTAGTGAATGCTATCTTCTCTGAATCTTCCTCGTGCATCAAAATCTACTGATATCCAGTGAAACAATCCATAAATGATTGTAAATCGGGCTTCGCATAGTTTCAATGAGGATGTGGATATAGGACCGAGGAAAGTCATCCTTTGGACTGACTTTGTTGAGATCTTGATAATCCACACATCCTAATCTTCCCATCCTTCTTAGGTACCGGTACTGTATTGTCCACCAGATGGGGTAGTTCGTGACACTCACCACATTCACCTCTATTTTCTTATTGACCTCTTCCTTGATTCTCAAACTTAAATCGGGCTTGAACTTTCTAGGTTTCTGCTTGACTGGCGGTTTGGCAAGATCGGTGGGTAGTCGATG
This sequence comes from Nicotiana otophora, assembly GCA_000715115.1. Lineage (NCBI taxonomy): Eukaryota > Viridiplantae > Streptophyta > Magnoliopsida > Solanales > Solanaceae > Nicotiana > Nicotiana otophora. The sequence continues at coordinate 21,594 of AWOL01S0008408.1, forward strand.
TGAGACGATGTCAGTACTCAACCCAGACATGTTATCATATGACCAAGCGAATACCTCAATGTATTATTGGAGTAGCTCCACCAATTCTTTCTTATGTTCCGCCTCCAGGTGGATGTTGATTCGAGTCTCCTTTACTTCTTCTTCATTTCCCAGATTGATCAACTCTGTCTCTTCGAGGTTGGGCTTCTTCTGACTTTTTAACTGTTCAATCTCCTGCAGTAGATTCTCGGGAATCATACTTTCATCATATTCCTCGTAATCCGACTTATTATATTCAAGGGTTTTGTCACATGTCAGAATTATGGAGTGCAATGTTTTATTAATTTGACCACTGAAAGAATAGAATTTAATTTCATTGAAAGGAATGTCTTAGTGTTGAAAGAGGCGGTTTAACAAAAAAGCATCAGCATGATTCAAGCCTCAATTGATTATGCAATTTTCAAAAATTACTACAATTTCACACTACCAGGACTCCCGGGAACTAGAGATGGATTGATTGTCTAGTTCCGCAAAGTCTCTCCTGGTTCGGCATCCCTAATGGTCAGTGTCTTGATGTCAGCTTTACTGGAGTACTCCTCGATCATTTCCACAAACAAGCTTCTGATTCCATTGATGGTTTCTTCTTCTTGCAGCTTTGACATGGACTCAGAATATGCTCTACCACAAAAACTTCCTTCCCAGCATAACTGTTACGGACTCCTCCAAGTGTAGGTTGGTATCCTAAACTAGTAGTACCCATATGATCTGGAACCCAACCCAGATCCTGGCTTGTACTCGTATTTGATCATTTCCCAGATCTCCATCCCTAACCAATGTGGCGACTTCTTCTTGTGGTGCCATTCATCCTTCTACATCTCCATTGCTTGCATGATCTTGACCGCATGAAAGGCGACCCCATCCAGTCCCTCTATAAAAGGAATCACGTGATCTAAATAAGATGGATGACTTCATTATCCATGTATCACTATTTCCTAACAATCCTATTCGAACTTCACACATTGATGGATAGTGGAAGGAACTGCCCCTACCATGTGTATCCATGGCCTCCAAAGTAACACGTCATAAGAAGACAAGATATCCATCACTTGGAATAACACCGGGAACTCAACGGGTCCAACTTGCAAAGCTAGATAAATTTCCCCAATGGCGAATATTTGGGACCCATCGAAAGCCTTTCCCCCTCACATGGATTTCTTTCACCTCTCTTATATGGATACCCAATTCCCGTAGAGTGGAGAACGGGAAAATGTTCACTCCATATCCCTCGTTGACCAGTACCCAAGATATGACCTTGTCTCCGTAATTGATGGTGATGTGTAGAGCTCTGTTGTGATCTATTCCCTCTGCAGGAAGCTTGTCCTTTCAAAAGGAGAGCTTATTAGCCTCCACTATCTTCCCAATAGTTGCCGTCAATGCCTCACTAGTGGTGTTACTTGGCACGCTTACTCCACTCAATACCTTTACCAAAGCATCTATGTGATTGTCAGAACTCACCAACAGATCCATGATTGATATGTAGACAGGGGTCTTTCTCAGCTTCTCTTTGATACATTTCCATTTGACTGATAGGCCAATAGAACTGCCTTGTACTCATGATTCTAATCCCCTTTAATGGTAGTGAAAGACTGTGGCTGATATGTTTGGACCATTACTAGTGGCTTTTGTTGCACGGTGATTAACGGGGCCACCCAAGGAGTTGTCCTGGTCGCTTCAGTATTCCCAATGGTAACAATGGTACCTTTTAAATCATAGTCCTCCTCATAAGTGATCATGTTCGCCCCTTGATTCCGTGGTTTGGTGGTGGGTTATGGTGTCCATTTGGTGGGGATGGGTGCATTGGATACCTCTACTCTTAATCAACATTTCGATCTCGTGCCTCAGACCATATTGGTGTCTTGTCCTTAAACATCTGAATGATAAGCACAATGATTACTTGCATCAAAATACTTAGTGGGTTGGTCTGGAATTCTTCCTTCGAGTGGGAACAGCAATCTGGCTCATCTCAACCTTTCAAATAGTTGGGCTAGAGGCTCGGCAATTGGGGTGAAGTTTCTCAGGTTTCGTGCTTCTAGGTCGGGACGTGGTCTGGGAGAATAAGCAGGTCTGTTTTGGTGAGTGGTGGTTTGAATAGGGGCATATGGTCGTGGTGGGTTAGGATGTTTAGTGGCTCGAAGTTGGTTGTAGTGTGGCTGGGTATTGTAATGTGGTTGGACATTATAGATTGGGGTATAAATGGGTTGGTTTGGAGTATGAGCGTTTGTGGTGTATTATTGGCTCGACAAGGAGGACTTGGTTGATAGTAAGGGACAATTGCCATCATTGCTTCCTTCTTCTTCTTCTTTGCGTTGCCGATGGAACCAGACTGTATAGATTTACTAGAAGCTTGCAACGTAGCCATGGACTGTATCTTCCCGGATTTGATACCTTCCTCTAAGAAATCTCCCATTTTGACGAACGCGGGGAACTTCTGGCCCATCAACCGCATCATTTTTTCAAAGTAGATTCCTTCCTGGGCAGGAATGAAATACTTTGTCAGTTCTTTGTCATCTAGTGAGGCTGTGCTCTAGGTACTTCTGACCTCCAACGACGAGCATACTCTTGAAATGACTCAGATGGCTTCTTTTGTATGTTTACCAAAGCAAATCTATCTGGTGTAATCTCAGTATTGAACCTGAAATGGTTCATGAAATCCTCAGCCACGTCTTGCCATTCTCTCTAATTCCTAGGGTCCTGCTTGGTATACCAAGTGAGTGCTTCCCCAGTCAAACTTCTTAAAACAACTTCATCCTTAACTTCTTATTCCTTCCCACTCTTACCAACTTATCACACTAGGCCCTCAAGTGAGCATGGGGATTGCCCATCCCGTCAAAGATGTCAAACTTTAGGGGTTGTACCCTGCCGATATATCGTCGTCTGGATGTTAGCATAAATCCTCATAATCTAAACTCTTGCTCCTCGAGCAACTTACAGGTTTTATTTGTTTTCTCAAGACCCATAGTTGTTCAAACAATGACTCATCTTCCTTGGATCTTGCTTCCTTTTCTATTTTAGCATATTGATCGATCTCATAAGGCACCTTAACCGTGACTGGCACGATGAAAGTTGGTTCTGCTGCGATATATATGGGGGGGAACATACTGCTCATGGGTGGCGATGTGTACCATGGATATATAGTGCGTATGGGTATTTGCAAAGGTGACATTGTCATGAGGGGGGGTTTAGACCAGGTTGACTATGGTTGGGGGATTTTATGGGGCTTGAACGTAGTTGGGAACATAAGGCATGTGTATGAGAGGGTTTGGTGGATTTGCATGGGTAAATGGTGGTATGACATGAGTTATGGCTGGGATTTAGTACAAGTGGCGGTAGTTGGGATATTGGCAGTTTCTGGGTTGATAAAGAAAAGTGGTCAAGAATCGAGTCTAGTGATGGAAAACGAGGTGGTTATGGAAGCGTCGTCATGGTTAGATGTTCCAGTTCCCTGATCTGTTGTACCTCTTCTTTTAATGACTCCATTGTTTGCTCCATTCAGGTGACATAATCATCGTTCTGAGTTTCATATCTTTCTCTAGAACCCCTTGGGGTGTTAGTTACTACCAGAGCTCTTTCGACCAGGTTATCTGTAGTGGTCATCTTCTCTTTGGACCGCAGGTTATACGGTGGATCGACAATTTTAAATATCAACACAAACCAACCTCTGTTCAGGGAAAAATAATAAAATAATCAAGAAGGAAAACAAAACAAGAGTAGAAGTTAGCTCAGGGAGTTCACATATATAATTACACAAAGCAGTTAGTTCGCATATTGAACAAGCGCATTCCTAAAGTATTGGGGGACCACTCTTTGCCGGAGGTAGGCCTTGTTGAACATTTTGATAAAGTTCTGAACATCTCCGCCAACAGCATTGGCACAAGAGTGACGCTCAAATTTCCTCAAAATGTAGCCAGACCAAAGGTAGCACATTGATGTTGATCCACCCCTTCCGCTGTGGAAAAACTAGATGTCCCAACAATGCCAAAGCGAAGTTCAAGGGAAGGTTCTCCAACGTTTCCCTGTCATGCTAAAATTCTTCGTGGTGCATATCATACCTTCTAGATGCCCAAATCTATCGAACAACTAGTCTAGGCTTATCTACCCGTGTTTGACATTCCTTGGGTTCTTGTTGCTCTTTAATATCAAATTATAGAGAAACCTATGACACGACATGATGACCGGCAGTGTGGGATTTTGTCCAACGAACAATAACTCAGTAAAGCCGGTAACCTCCTCGAGCGTAGATGTTAGCTCACAGTCAACAAATTTAAAGACCACTTTGACCGGGTCCCAAAATTCTATTAACAACCTAGTAAGCACTCTATCAGCTCGGACGTTCATTAATGTGGTTAGCACTCCAAGATGTGTCCTAATTTTGTCTCCATGCGCTCGCTGGATATTTCTCCACCAATTTTTTAGCTTTTGGAGCGCTCCCATAACTATGCTAATCTCAGGGATGTTGTGGTTGATTTCCATCTTAAAGGGGAGAAAAGGCTAGGTAAGTGTCTTTCTCTGAATCCTCAGTGTCTTAATCTGGATTAATTTGTCATTTCACAGAAGGCATGTCGTTAGGTGCATGACCGATTGACATAAGGAAGGCTTTCCTACTTGTGAGTCAATGCCAAGTATCTACTCACCTAGGGTGTACCCACCATGACCTATATTTACCTAGAGCGGAGTGTTTCCTAAACTTTTAGAGTGGGACTGAATAACTACACAGCGACATATCAGTTGACCTTACAATGTCGTTCTCTAAAACTAAAGAGTTTTGAAAAGAAGATTCAGAGGCGTGAAAATACAACCCTCGCGTGATTTGTATGTGATTGTGCACGACCAAGACTCGATATGAAAATGTGATGACAGTTTATGAAAGCAGTAACAAATAATTGTGGTAAGTCATTGATAATATCAGGAATAAAATAAGTAAACACACAATTGCAAATTATGAAGACATGTAAACATATATTGAAGCATCTAAGCAAACAAAATATAAACAAACATCCACAAGTGTTTAAAATCTAACCTAAGTATGCAAAGGTTAGAACCTAAGTATAAAAATCCCCAACAGAGTCGCCATGTTATTGCACCTTATTTTGCATAGGTCAAAAGATAAATATAGCTTATGGTTTCCCTGAATTTGATGAAAGAAGAGTCGCCACCTAATATTTTAATGTATACTATGGTACCTATAAGTCTACAAAGATCACTGTCTTAATGGTCCGCTAAACCAGTGAGAATCAGGTAAGAGTTCTAGTTATTCTAAGGGGAAGGTGTTAGACATCCCTTAAAATCTACGTAAAGTAGCTCCTTAACTTAGGCTAAATATGGGGAAAAGTATTCTTTATATCCTAGTTAATTTAAAGGTACTAAGTGGGTCTATGGGAAAAACGCGCTTAAATTGATGAAGGATTTGTTCAAAAATGGGTCTACATTTTAGAAAATGAAAGTGTTTGGTTTCAAAACAATGTTGTGACTTATTTTAACAATGAGGATATGTTTTAAAGATGCAAGTCTATGTTGGTAATTAGTCATTTTATATACCCAACGAGATGAGGAAAATGAGTTATACCCTGGCTGTTTTGAATACTCATTGAATATAATCTGAATTGATTTTCAAAAAGGATTTTCCATCCTTGTAAAAATCTAGGTCTGATTTGTATTATGTGATTGATTCCTTTCCAAAATGATTAAGCTGTCAATTTTTTTTTTGCCTAAGAGACTCATTGGAAAAAAATTTCCGTAATCGTTTCCATTTAAATTCTGCAAAGGCTCTTAATTAGTAAAACTTGTTAGAATAACACAGGTGAGCAAAAAGAATTCAACTGATGAGTAAAACAACAATAACAACAGCCTAGTAAAATCCCACAAGTGGGGTATGGGGAGGGTAGTTTGTACGCAGACCTTAGCCTTACTCCAGAGGAGTAGAGTGACTATTTTCGATCAGCCGATGAGTAAAATAGTGTGTGTATATATATATATATATATATACACACACTATTTTACTCATCGGCTGATCGAAAATAGTCACTCTACTCCTCTGGAGTAAGGCTAAGGTCTGCGTACAAACTACCCTCCCCATACCCCACTTGTGGGATTTTACTAGGCTGTTGTTATTGTTGTTTTACTCATCAGTTGAATTCTTTTTGCTCACCTGTGTTATTCTAACAAGTTTTACTAATTAAGAGCCTTTGCAGAATTTAAATGGAAACGATTACGGAAATTTTTTTCCAATGAGTCTCTTAGGCAAAAAAAAAATTGACAGCTTAATCATTTTGGAAAGGAATCAATCACATAATACAAATCAGACCTAGATTTTTACAAGGATGGAAAATCCTTTTTGAAAATCAATTCAGATTATATTCAATGAGTATTCAAAACAGCCAGGGTATAACTCATTTTCCTCATCTCGTTGGGTATATAAAATGACTAATTACCAACATAGACTTGCATCTTTAAAACATATCCTCATTGTTAAAATAAGTCACAACATTGTTTTGAAACCAAACACTTTCATTTTCTAAAATGTAGACCCATTTTTGAACAAATCCTTCATCAATTTAAGCGCGTTTTTCCCATAGACCCACTTAGTACCTTTAAATTAACTAGGATATAAAGAATACTTTTCCCCATATTTAGCCTAAGTTAAGGAGCTACTTTACGTAGATTTTAAGGGATGTCTAACACCTTCCCCTTAGAATAACTAGAACTCTTACCTGATTCTCACTGGTTTAGCGGACCATTAAGACAGTGATCTTTGTAGACTTATAGGTACCATAGTATACATTAAAATATTAGGTGGCGACTCTTCTTTCATCAAATTCAGGGAAACCATAAGCTATATTTATCTTTTGACCTATGCAAAATAAGGTGCAATAACATGGCGACTCTGTTGGGGATTTTTATACTTAGGTTCTAACCTTTGCATACTTAGGTTAGATTTTAAACACTTGTGGATGTTTGTTTATATTTTGTTTGCTTAGATGCTTCAATATATGTTTACATGTCTTCATAATTTGCAATTGTGTGTTTACTTATTTTATTCCTGATATTATCAATGACTTACCACAATTATTTGTTACTGCTTTCATAAACTGTCATCACATTTTCATATCGAGTCTTGGTCGTGCACAATCACATACAAATCACGCGAGGGTTGTATTTTCACGCCTCTGAATCTTCTTTTCAAAACTCTTTAGTTTTAGAGAACGACATTGTAAGGTCAACTGATATGTCGCTGTGTAGTTATTCAGTCCCACTCTAAAAGTTTAGGAAACACTCCGCTCTAGGTAAATATAGGTCATGGTGGGTACACCCTAGGTGAGTAGATACTTGGCATTGACTCACAAGTAGGAAAGCCTTCCTTATGTCAATCGGTCATGCACCTAACGACATGCCTTCTGTGAAATGACAAATTAATCCAGATTAAGACACTGAGGATTCAGAGAAAGACACTTACCTAGCCTTTTCTCCCCTTTAAGATGGAAATCAACCACAACATCCCTGAGATTAGCATAGTTATGGGAGCGCTCCAAAAGCTAAAAAATTGGTGGAGAAATATCCAGCGAGCGCATGGAGACAAAATTAGGACACATCTTGGAGTGCTAACCACATTAATGAACGTCCGAGCTGATAGAGTGCTTACTAGGTTGTTAATAGAATTTTGGGACCCGGTCAAAGTGGTCTTTAAATTTGTTGACTGTGAGCTAACATCTACGCTCGAGGAGGTTACCGGCTTTACTGAGTTATTGTTCGTTGGACAAAATCCCACACTGCCGGTCATCATGTCGTGTCATAGGTTTCTCTATAATTTGATATTAAAGAGCAACAAGAACCCAAGGAATGTCAAACACGGGTAGATAAGCCTAGACTAGTTGTTCGATAGATTTGGGCATCTAGAAGGTATGATATGCACCACGAAGAATTTTAGCATGACAGGGAAACGTTGGAGAACCTTCCCTTGAANCAACAAAATAAAATCATATAATATCAATTTTAGTTCCACAATACAATATATAAATATAAATGGGCTTACAATGGAAATGATTTAAAGTGAGGGAAAGGACTGGACTCAGTGTTGGGCTGACAATTAGTCAGGCCCAGTTCAAACATAAGCAGCAGCAAACTCCAGTGGACAGAATGCAATGAGGGGAGACGACCCAGCTCAGTGGCTTTGATTGCCAGAGTTCACCATGAACTCCACATACCCAATGTATCCATGCAAAGAAGAAAAGAAAATTAATTAGCACCGCATATAGGAAGTAAAAACAGAAATTAAGATCGACATAATCATGATATAAAATGAACAAAGTAAATTTATTTCATTTGGGATAACCCCCCAAAGATTAATCATTGTCAACGACTATTGGCTAGAGTGAACCACATTCATTTACAAGGTTCCCCTATGAACCCCCTGAAAATTTATAGTTCATAAGGGCCTCTTGGACCCCGAGTAGTACTTGTGTCAGGGAGGGTCCCCTTGATAGTAGAATTAAGCTCATAACAAATACCTTTAATCATTGAAACTTATTCTTCCATAAAGGTTTAAACACAAACCTTGACTCAAAACGTTAAGCAAAATAGATTGATCTGAATATCAAATAAACAGTCACAAACAAGCTTTTTTCAACACAAAAGGCCTTAGGCCTAATAAACATGACAAATTTAAGAACTAAGTAAAACATAAATGACCCGACTGATCATTTTAAGCGTTTGCATTTCATTTAGTTATTTGAGGTCTTGAGTAGATTCATATGATGTATTATGACTTGCGTATGTGGTGAGTCTTGGTTTTTAGGTGGTGTGAGATTGATTCTCATTTTAGAAGCTTTAAGTTGGAAGAGTTGACCAAGTTTGAATTCTGTGTATGTGACCTAGGATAGGAGCTTTGATGGTTTTATTAGGTCTGGATAGTGATTTTGGACTTGGGCGTATGCCCAGATTTGTATTTCGATGTTTCTAGAAGGTTTTGGCTCTATTTGGCGAAAGTTAGCCATTTGAAGGTTTGAAAGTTCATAGGGTTGATCGGGAGTTGACTTCAATGTTATCGGTTTCGAGTTGTTATTTCGAGAGTTAGAATAGGTTCATTATGTTATTTGAAACTTGTGTGCAAAATTTGTGGTGATTCCTAGTTATTTAGATTTCTTCGGCATAAGTTTAGAATTTGAAAATTTTCAATAGTTCATATAGCTTGAATTGAGGTGTGATTTGTAGTTTTGATGTTATTTAGTAGGATTTGAGGCCTCAAAAAGGCCTGTGTTAATTTTTGGACTTGTTGGCAGGTTCGGACGAGGTCTAGAGTGGCTCGGGTATGTTTCAGATTGATTTCGAACCATTTCAGAGTTTGTATGAGTTGCTGGTTTTTTGGTGCTCCAGTTGAGCTTCACGATCGTGGGAGCAGAGTTGCGATCGTGTTGAGTGTTTTGTCAGTTGGGTTTATTGTTCATCACATTCGCGTAGGAGTCATCACATTCACGGATAAGGAAATTGGAATGGGGGAGATTTGTTCTTCGAGTTCCCAAAGGTGGTCCGCAATCGTGTTTTAATGAGGGAGCTGGGGGATTTGGCTATCGTGTTCGCATGGGTAGCGACACGATCGCGAAGATATGGGCAGTGTAAAGCTCTATGTTCACGTAGGAGGCATCGTGTATGCGATGAGTTGTTGGGCTAGGGCGCGAAGCTACAACCTCGATCGCGTAGGGTACTGTTGAGAAGTGCATATAAGTTTCTATTTCGAACTTGAAACTAATTTTATCATATTTTGTGATTGGGAGCTCGGATTAAGGTGACTTTTAGGCGATTTTCACCGCTTGGACCGGGGTAAGCATTTTTACTCGGATTTGATTATTATACATGATTCCATCTTTGATTTTGTTATTTGGTTGATGAATCTAAAAGAGAAATTGGGGGTTTTTATCAAAACCTTTCTAAAGTGAATAGTTAGTTTTGAACATCGATTCGGAGTCGGAGTCGGATGAAACTTATACGGTTGGACTCATATTCGAATGGTTTATTGGAATTTATGAGTTTAGTTGGGTTCCGGGGTGCAAGCCCAAGTTCGCGTTTTGGTTGACTTTGAGCATTTGATAAAGTATCATTTGGGTTTGGTTCTTATGGCATTATTTGATGTTAGTTTGATGACCCAACTGGTCGGTTTGTGAATTTGTGCCCCATTACCCATTTTGATCCTTCACACATGTGTGTTTATGATTTTATGACTTACAGGGTTGATTAGTTTCGTTCCGCAAAATTTCGGGTTGATTTAGACCCTTTGGTTTTTGACTAAGAAGCTTAAGTTAGAAATGTTGATCAAACTTTGAATTTTGTGAAACGACACCGGAAAGGTATTTTGATGGCTCTGATAGCTTCGTATCATTATTTTGGACTTAGCCATATGCCTGAAATCGAATTCGGAAGTCTGTAGGTTGATTTGTGTTGTTTTGCTGAACTTTGGCAATTTGAAGTTTAGATGTTTGACCATACGTTGACTTTTAGCTATAAGGTACAGAATTTAATTTTTGGACTTGGAATAGGTCCGTTATGCTATTTAGAACTTGTCCGCGAATTTTGGTATCATTTGATGTTGATTTGAAAGGATTCAGACGCTTAGTTGCAATTCTAAGAGTTCTTGAAATTTACTTTGAAATTCATGTGTTTTGGTGTCCGATTCATAGTTATAGATGTTAGTTTTGTGTTTTGATCACGTGAGCGAGTTTGTATGATATTTTTGGACTTGAGTGGATGTTTAGTTTCGAGCTCCAAGTGCTCGGATTAGTTAAGGACGTGTCGCGGGATGTTTTGAGTTGAAACAAGAATATATGGTGTACTGGTGCTCTGATGTCGCAATTGCGAGCACCTGCCTCACATTTTAATATATAGTAGGGGGGTCTTAGGTGTCAAAATTGCGACACCTTGTTCACATTTGTGAAGATTAGGTATGAGCTGGATAGTTCGCATTTGCGACTGAACAGTCACATTTGCGAAGGGATAGGGTTCGCATTTGCGAACCCATTTGTCGCATTTGCGAAGTCCCTGTAGGTTGGGCAGTTGCCGCATTTGCGAGGAATTCTTTGCAATTGCAAGGGTTAATAATTACGAATCCAGTGTCGCAATTGCCACATCTGCAACTAAACAAAAGGTTTGAAAGTCGGGATTTCATATTATTTTATCATATTTTAGAACCCTAGGCTCGGTAGGAGGCGATTTGGAGAGGGGATTTTTATCTACAAACTTTGGGTAAGTGATTCTAATCAATTTACAACTATATTTCATCAATCTATCTTAGATTTTACATCAAATTTATATGAATCAAAGAGGAAAAATTGGTAAACTTTGTCAAGTTTTGGAAAAATAAGAATTTGAGTTTTGAGAGTCGATTTAGACTCGAATTTTGAAACTAATCACATATATAGAATAGTCGGGTTATGGGTAGTCAGAATCTACCCTGGTACCCGGGTTTTGACCGGGCGAGCCCTGGGTTGACTTCTTGGGAAAAGTGTAAAGATCATAACTTTATCTATTGTAACTGTTTTCCCTTGCATTGTTTGATTATATTAAGTCATGTTTTCTTAGATTTGAGCCGTAAGGAGGCAAATTTTAGAGGAAAAGCTATTTACGAGGGTTGGATTGGCCTAGTTGAGGTAAGTATCTTGCCTAACTTTGTGTGGGGGAACTACCCCTTAGGAATTGGTTTGTTTGTGCTAATTGTATTATGTGAAAGCTGTGTACGCAAGGTGACAAGTGGGTACACATGCTATATTTGGTATTTGACCGGTTTAGAGTATTTAGACTCTTATCATTCTTTTAATTGAATTATCTTAACATGTTATATCTTTCATTGTTAATCCATCCCTTTCATGTGCTAATCTACCCTTACATGCTTTATTTGAGATTGTTAACACTTGTTTCACTTCTTACTTGTTAAGTTTCTCTTATATGCTTGAGTTGAAGTTATTGCCTTTCTTGAATTTTGTTACATCATTAAATTGTTGAATTACTTGTAATTGAAGTTGTTATTTCGTGAAAGTATCTTATTGTTGAGTTATTGGTATTGAAGTTGAGGAAGTCATTATCACATTGAGGTAAAGTTGTTAAATGTTGAGATATCTTTCTTGTTGAGCTATTCACTTTTATTTTGTTGTTGTTGAGATTCTTGTATACATTGTGGTTGACCCATGGGCTATTTGTTGTGGAAATATTTATATTGTTGATTCTTCTGGAAAGTTATGGAATATGGGCACTTGTGGTGCGAGTCATGATTATGTTATGATATTGATACGCATGCGGTGGTATAAGGCTTGGAGTTGATACGCATGCGGTGAGATAAGGTGGGCTTGAAACTCATGTTGCTAGTATGGGAATTGCTTGAAGCCACACGGTGTGATAAGTTAGGCTAAAACTCGGGTAGCTATTTTGAGAAAAATGATTTTCTTAAAACTAAATGCAAGGCTCCCGCGGTGATATAAGGAATGATTGTGATTGAAATTGTGAATGTGAATACGAGGTGGTACCTCGGTTGTGATTCTTGTTGCGCACTTCTTATTGAAAAAAGCTATTGGTTGAATCGTTCTTGCTGCTTTAATTCTTCCTTGTCTTACTCATTTGTTGCTTCCTTATTGTTGTCTTCTACTTACAATTATGTCACTAGTTCGCGGTATTAAACTGCTTGTTATAATTCATTTCTCAGTTTCCCATTTCTTCTTGTTATTATATTTCTATTTTGTTTATCATGTCCTAGTACGTGTCTTGACCTGGCCTCGTCACTACTATACCGAGCTTAGGCTTGATACTTACTGGGTACCATTGTGGTGTACTCATACTACGCTTCTGCACATCCTTTTGTGCAAATCTAGGTACGTCTGCTCATGCTGGACGTTAGCGTTTGATTGTAGTTGTTATCTAGAAACTTCAAGGTATACCTGTTCGGCGTTTGCAAGCCTCAGAGTCCCCTTCTAGCATCTTTTCACTATTGTTGTATCTTTTATTAGACAGTGTGGTAGTAGGTGTTTTGGAACATTCTATAGAGCTTATGACTCAGTTTCACCAGGTTTTGGGAGCATTGTTGTTGTGATTCGGTTTTCTGAGATGTTTATGAGACTTATTAGTTTATATCCTGTCTCTAGCCTTTATTTCTATCATATTCTCTCATTTTATTAGGCTTACCTAGTCTTAGAGACTAGGTTCCATCACGACGTCCTAAGGAGGGAAATTGGGGTCGTGACATGTTATTGAGTTGTTTTTTGCTAGATTCGAGCAGTTTAGAGGTTGATTCGCACATGGAGGCATTTGTAGAGTATTGTTTTTGCTTGCTTGAGGTAACTATCTTACTTAAACTTGGTTAAGACATTAGTTTCCTGAGTTATTTGTGATGGCTTCGTGCTATGGGTGGGCCACATGTGTGGGGTTGAACTAATGTGCGTGCATCGGGGTATTATTCATGCTCGGGGTAGTGCTTAGGCTATGAAGTGCCTTGAATTGATTGCTAAGCCTCATGTTATTATGTTTCTTATGTTTGTACCCCTTTGGGAGCTATTGTAACTGTGGTTGAGGTTACATTGAGGTTAATCTCCTAACTGAACATGATAATTGCTACTTTCATGCTGTAATTGCCTCACTTGAGCTATGGTAGCACACTTTGCATATGCAGACACCCTAGAATTTGACTTATACCAGTCCACGAGTATGAAATTTGATATCCATTATTCATATATATGTATTTTTGTATATATGTTTCATATGTGTTATAGATTGGACTAGTAGCACATGAATTGGTTGTGCGGTTGTGATTATTGCCACAATAATTGGTCGTGTGATTGTGATTATTAGCACGTGAATACGTTGTGCGAATGTGATTATTAGCACGTGAATACGTCATGCGGATGTGATTATTGGCCATGAATACGCCATGCGGTTTTGATTATTAGCACGTGAATAAGTCCTGCAGTAAATAGTATGGCACGTGACTACGCCGTGCAGCGTGAAGATAAGGATTCACCCCTAGGGTCACCCTCTCATGTTTCTCTCTGATGGTATACACCTGGTATGAGGAAAGTTGATAAGTGGTTTGGTTCGGTTATTGTATTTCTGAGGAGAATCTAGTCAGTGTTTATTTTGGTTATTGCATTTCTTCTCTACTTGCAATTTCCTTGTATGTATACATGGTTTTTTGGTTGCATCTCTTCTCTATTTACTTGCTTCGGGGTGTATACATGCCTTTAGGCATATCTTCTCTATATGCTATCTTACTTGATGAGATAAGACAACTTACATATCTTCTCTATATGTGAATCCGTTTGACTTGACTTTTTCAATCACGCATATCTTCTCTATATGCAAGTTTTATGATTTAATGACATTGGACATATATCTTCTCTATATGCTGGATTGTTAAATAGAAAAGAGCATGTTATGTTATCTTTGGTCACCAAGGAGTATTTACCTGTGGTTTATGACTTGATAACAATTTTGTTGTATACATGTGAGATATATGAATTGCACAGGTTATTTGTCGAGTATCATTAATAATTCTTGCCACTATTACCTCGCCGAGGCTATATATCATACTTGCTGAGCACATGTGATCAGTTGTACTCATACTACACTTATGACCTTGCATGCAGGTCTTGGAAATGAGTTGTTATAGATGGTGGAAGCTGGCATTGAAGATGTACCTATTTTCTGGATATAGCTACCACTTGTTCTTGGTAGTTTTAGGTTCGTAATCTGTTTATGTGTACTCCAAACGGATGTTGTATTTATTTCATACTAGCTTTGTAAATCTAAGTCTTAGTGACTCGTGACTTGTACTACCAATCCTTGGGGTATTGTATGGAAATTCATATATTGTATTTAATGGTTACTTATTATTTTCATTAGAGTTGTGTAATTGTTGTTTGGCTTACCTAGCGGGTTGGGTTAGGTGCCATAACGTATAGGTAAATTTTGGATCGTGACAAGTTAGTATCAAAGCTCTCGGTTCATAGGTTCTACGAGTCATGAGAAAGTGTCTAGTAGAGTCTTGCGGATCGGTATGATAACGCCCATATTTATCTTTGAGAGGCTACCGACATTGAGGAACATTTCCCATCTTTCTTTCCTTGTCGTGCATCATTGATTCAGCTTGAAGCATATCTCTTTGAATTCCTCTCATCCACGTGTATGTTATGTTGAGCACTCAATATCAGCTGTGCATCGATTGCTTGCGATGTCATGAATGAGGTTCGAGAGGTGTTCTTTGTGGTTGTGGAGTTAGGACAATTTGGAGAACTTGAGGCCAGGTTTAGGCTACAGCTTAGGCTCGATGGTTTCAGATGTGTGAGTATGTGCTTTTGGACTTATATGTCCGGTAGTATCCCTGGGAGTAAGATTGATGGCCTTCTGAGTGGTTAGATAGCTATGATGGGTATTATGCAGATGTAGAATGCACTTAGAAGGTTTGGATATGACGAGAAGAATGTTTCTTGGGATGCGAGAGGACAATGGATGTTTGATTTCTATCTTACTGTGTTGTACAGTCTCGAGTTATGAGTTTTTTGAGGGATCCTTTAGTTGTTCATTTGTGGAATGAAGTATATTATTATGTCTTATTGACGAGTTTATACTTGGGAAGATTAAGTGATTGCATAGTGATTGTGACCATGATTGTTCGTAGAGAGATGCCAGTTTGAGTTTAAGAGGGTGGGTGATCTCCTTCGGTATGTTCTGAGATTGTGTGATCCTTAAGAAATTTCTGTGAAAAATTTTATTTCTACCAAGTGGGATGTTTGTATGCTACACTTATAGTTCGGATTGCTTGACGGAGTTCGCATAACTGTCACTAGGATGGATGTGTGCTTGGCAGTTAATTTGAGTTATTTCATGACTGGTGCTACATGAGTGTATGAAGGATTTAGTTGAATTACAATGTGAGGTCATGACAGTTACAGAGTAATGTTATTGTGAGTTATAGAATGTTACGTTCTATAGCTTCGAGCCAAGTGGCGGAGGCTTCTATCAATGATCAGACTGCATAGTAATGGGTTATATTAGTTTGGACTGAGGCATATTTATGAATCAGTTATGACTTGATGGAGGCTAACTTTGAGGATGGTGCAGGGAAGGAAATTGTCGGGTGCATGATGTACTATACTATTTGGGCATATGGAAAACTTGGAATGATTCGGCGTTGTTATTCGTAGTGGACATAGTGTGCAAAGAGGAGGGAATCACTTGGTGTCTTAAAGGTGGGGTTACTTCTTTAGGTAATGTGTGCTAATGGAGTACACGTAGTTCGGCTTGTATTGGCAGTGCATTTGAGATTAGAGCAGAGTGGATGACTCTCGAGAAGATCCTAATGGGTTCTTGATTCATATGTGGTATCTGAGGGTTCCCAGTATTTGTATATGGCTAATATCTGAGATTTGAATTAGATGGTGCTAAGACTTGCAGCAGTTTTATACCATTAGTAATTCTATATTTCAGTAACAGAAAGGTTAGTGAAAAAGCTTCAAATTCATAGAAGGTCTCTTCGGGGTGGGTTAGTAACATAGAGGTTAGTAAAGGAGCATGGTGTACTAGAAAGAGAAGTGTAAACTTGAAGGCAAGTCGAGAGGAGCTCGACAAAATAAGTCAGCTTGGTAGTGGTTTAGATCAGCATAACACTCGAAGTGATCGGTTCTATCGGCGTGGAAAGCCTTATAGGTGTTTTGTGGAAATGCTCTTGGGTTTGGAAACGTGACTTGGTTGAGTTAGGGGAGTTCGGTTCTGATGGCTTTATTTTGTGCTAATGGGTTTTGAAGGGTTCTCGATGGTTTCGACCACGGCTTGAGATGGATGTATTTTAAAGCTATGGGGAGTGTACTGCGTGTTGTGACTTTTCTCCTGGATGGGGTCAAGTGGAAGGTTTATACCTGATGGAGTCTGTATCCTACTTTTGATTTACGGTTGATAATGGGATTTTCATGTTTCCATAAGATGGCATGATAGATGCGGTGCAACGTGTGGGATTGAGGTTTGCATGTGTAAGGTTTTGGTTTTGTTTCGAATGGAAGATCATGAGTTCTAGATAGCATGGACGGTTTCATATGTTTCGAAGAATGCTGGCATTATCTGGTATCACCTAATAAAGGTGTGCGTTTTGGAACATGCATTGTGTTGTGACTTGCAGATGCTTGATTAGTATTATAGTAAATGTCGGGTAGTTGGTTATTGATGTTCAAACTTTGCTAAGTGGCACAGAAGACTCATGGTAGTGTTTCACATAAGATGATTGTGTATGAGAGAGGTGTCAGTTATTTGAGTGGTGGATTTGGGATTGGATATAAAGATTCTTGTAGTCTAGGGATTTGGATGTTAGGAGTTCTCAGAGGCAGATTATTCCTTGGTTTCAGACTGTGAAGGTATGTTAGGAGTTTGAATGTTGATTGCATGTGTTATGGTTAGGTTACTGCGGACTTTTGAAAGGATACTTACCTATTTTTTGATCACCGGAATTGATTTGGGGGCCCATTGGTAGGCCTAGTGAGTTTGTGTATTCTATATCGGATCGAGTTGTATACTCAACACAACTATTGTTGAGGGGTATGACATCGGTTAGAGTTGATCTTATTCGTGTTCTGATATGTTCAATGTGTTGCTCTTCTATGCTACGTTAGGTTGTGAGACTGTTGACTATTTACATATATGATGCGGTTCTGTTTCGGCCATGTGGTGAAATTTTAGCGAGATAGCTCTTGGGGTATTGAATGGTGGATTGCGCCTTGGCAGTGGTCTTCCTGTCTATGGTATATTATGCTATTTGTTTCTTCATAGTTATGGTCATGCTCATGTTTGCTATTAATACACAAGTGTTTGTTGATTGTCAGCATTATGGCTCGATGGGTAATCCATGTGGACGAGTATTTTTGGATCGGGTTACGCACCACAATAGAGCTGTGTCGGGATATGATCCTCCGTGCTTATTTTATGTGTTCTATTTCTCCTCTGTGAGATGGGTACATAGAATTGCGCTTTGTGGTGGTATCTATTGAGCTTGCGGGATAGTTCTCCTATTTGCTTCTCTTTCCATCATTGGTTATGTTCGAGGGGTTGCTTATTTAGTGCGCGAATTGCATTGTATGTAGCTCTAGGTGTCATTAGTGTGGCCTGTTAGTCGAGTAGCTTGCACAGGGTAAAAATGAGATTTTTAGACCTGGAATTAGTGCTATCGAGTTTGCTTAAGGTATGTTTGAAAGAATAATGTCAGAAGTCAGCTTATAATTTGGCAATGGTTCCTATCGAGCGAGCCCCATGATTTGTTTATCTGATGGGCGGTTATGAGTTTCTAAGTGTTTTCATCCTTGTCACTGTACGATGTTTTAGAACAAGGTCTTGTTTGATATGAAGTAGGTCGCTGGTACTAGGTTTGTTAATAAGCATCTATTGTGGTGGAAACTTATTGCTTTGAGTATCTGATTTGCGTGGTATATCAGGTGATCATATCTTAGGATAGGATTAAGGCTTGATATAGCTTGTTCATAATTGTATAGTGTATAGATATGGGAATCAGGTCAAATGATAAATTCTGGATGATTGAGATTGGATTCTAAGGTTTATGAACTAAGTTTGAAGAAAGAATCTTCAGTTAGGTTGTGTTGTCAGGCTTATATGGATTGGAGGTGACATGGGGTTACCCATAGGTATGTGTATGGTGAGGTTATGCAGTGATTTGATGGCTTTGGAACGACTCTTGGCACGTTCGAGGACAAACATGTTTAAGTGGGGGAGAATGTAACGACCCGGCCGGTCGTTTTGAGCATTTGCATTTCGTTCACTTGTTTGAGGTCTTGAGTAGCTTCATATGACGTATTATGACTTGCGTGCATGGTCGGTTTTGATTTTTGAGTGGTTCAGGATTGATTTGGAAGAATGATTCTCAATATAGTAATGTTAAGTTGAAAGAGTGTACCAAGGTTAACTTTTGTGTATTTGACCTCGGATCAGAGTTTTGACGGCTACGTTAGGTCCGCATGGTGATTTTTGAATTGGGCGTATGCCCGAATTTGCATTTGGATGTTACTAGAAGGTTTTGGCTCTATTTGGCGAAAGTTTTTGAAGGTTTGAAAAACTCATAGGTTTGACCTGTAGTTGACTTTGATCTTATCGGTTTCAGATTGTTGTTCCGGGAGTTGGAATAGGTTTTTATGTCATATGGAACTCTTTTTGCAAACTTTAAGGTGATTCTGAGATGTTTAGACATGTTCGGCGTAAGTTTGAAATTTGGAAATTTACAATAGTTCATTAAGCTTGAATTGAGGTGCGATTTGTAGTTTTGATGTTTTGTGGGATTTGAGGTCTCGAGTAGGTCCGTGTTATGTTTGGTACTTGTTGGTAGGTTTGGACGGGGTCCCGAGGGGCTCGGGTGTGTTTCGGATTGATTTCGCACCATTTCGAAGTTTGCATGAGACGCTGGTTTTCTGGTGCTCCAGTTTACCTTAGCAATCGTGGGAGCAGAGTCGCAATCACGTTGAGTGTTTTGTCAGTTGGGTTTGTTGTTCATCGTGTTTGCATAGGAGTCATAGAATTTGAGGATAAAGAAATCGGACTAGGGGAGTTTAGTTCTTCGTGTTCGTAGAGGAGGTTCACATCGCATTTCTGCGAGGGAGCTAGGGGATTTGGCTATCATATTCGCATAGGTAGCGACGCGTTCGCAAAGGTCTAGGCAGTGTGGGGCTCCATGTTCGTGAGAGAGGTGTCACGTTCACTTTGAGTTGTTGGTTTAGAGTCAGATTTAGCTTCGCGACCACGAAGGTACAATCGCGATCGCATAGGGTACTGTTGGGCAGTACATATAAGTTTCTATTTCGGACTAGGAACCTATCTTATCATATTTTGGGATTGAGAGCTCGGATTGAGGCGATGTTTTAGACGATTGTCACCGTTTTGATTGAGGTAAGTGTTTTTGACTAGGTTATTATACATGATTCCATTTTTGATTTTGGCATTTGATTGAGAATCCAAAAGAGAAATATGGGGTTTTTGTCAAACTTATTGTAACGCGAATAATTGGGTTTTGAACATTTGGGTCGAATTCGGATGAAACGTGTATGGTTAGACTCATATTCTAATAAGTTATTGGAATTTGTATGTTTTGTCGGCATTCGAGTGCGGGCTCGAGTTTACTTTTTGGTTGACTTTGAGCATTTGATTAAAGATTAAACCTTTATCGTTTGAGTTTGGTTCCTATGGCGTTATTTGATGTTATTGAGTTGTTGTTTTTGATAGATTCGAGTCATTCGGAGGTCGATTCGCACGGGGAGGAATTGCTAGAGTATTGTTTTGGCTTGCTTAAGGTATCTTACCTAAACTTGGTAGAGGCACTAGTTCCCTGAGTTATTTTTGATGGCTTCATGCTAGGGGAGGCACACATGATTGGGGTTGAGCCCATGCGCATGTACTACGATATTTTTCATGCTCGAGATCATGCTTAAGGTATGAAATGTCTTCAATTTATTTCGAAGCCTCATGATGTTATGTTTCTTATGTTTGTACCCTTTGTAAGTTATTTGAACTATTGTTGAGGTTAAATAGAGGTTAATCTCCTGACTGAACATGATAATTGCTACTTTTGTGCTGTAATTGCATGACTTGAGCTATGGTAGCACACTTTGCACATGTATACACCCTAGCATGTCACTTATACCCGTCCATGAGTATGAAATTTGATATCCATTGTTCATGTATTCTTGTATATATGTTTCCTGTGTGATAAGGATTGGACTAGTACCATGTAAATTGGCCGTGTGGTTGTAATTATTGGCACGATAATTGGCCATGAGGCTGTGATTATTAGAACGCGAATATGATGTGCGGATGTGATTGTTAGCACGTGAATACGTTGTGAGGTTGTGGTTATTATCACGTGAATTCGCCTTGTAGTTGATATTACGGCACCTGGCTATGCCGTGCGGTTGATATTATGGCACGTGACTACACTGCGCAGCGTGTGGATAAGGATCCACCCCCTACTGTCCCCCTCTCATGTTTTTCTCTTGATTGTGTACACGCGATATGAGGAAAGTTGATCAGTGATTTGGTTCGGTTATTGCATTTTTTAGGAAAACTTGGCAACTGTTTGCGTTTGGTTATTGCATTTATTCTCTACTTGCAATTCCCTTGGATATATACATGGTTGTTTTGCTGTGTCGCTTCGCTATTTGCCAGCTCCGAGGTTTATACATGCCTTCATGCATATCTTCTCAATATACTACCTTACTTGATGAGATGATATACAATACATATCTTTTCTATATGTGAATCCGTGTGACTTGACTTGTTTAATCACACATATCTTCCCTATATGCAAGTTTGATGATTTAATAACATTGGACACATATATTCTCTATATACTGTATTGTTAAATGGAAAAGAGCATGTTACGTTATCTTTGGGAACATAGGAGTCTTTACCTCAGGTTTGTGACCTGATAACAATTTTGCGGTATACTTGTGAGATATATGAATTGCACAATTTATTTGGCGAGTATCATTAAAAATTCTTTCTACTATTACCTCGCCGGGGTTAGTTATGATACTTGCAATGTACAAAGGGTCGGTTGAATTCATACTACATTTTCGCACCATGCGTGCAGATCTTGGAGATGAGTTGTTGTGGATGGCGGAAGCTGGCATTGAAGATGTATCTGTTTTCTGGATATAGCTACCATTTGTTCTTGGTAGGTTTAGATTCGTACTCTGTATATTCCAAAACGATGTTGTATTTATTTCATACCAGCTTTGTAAATCTAAGTCTTAGTATCTCGTGACTTGTACTACCAATCCTTGGGGTATTGTATGGAAATTCATCTATTTCATGTATTGGGTACTTATTATTTTCATTAGATTTGTATAATTGTTGTTTGGCTTACCTAGAGGGTTGGGTTAGGTGCCATCATGACTAGGTGGATTTTGGGTCGTGACAAATTGGTATCAGAGCTCTAGGCTAATAGGTTTTACGAGTCATGATAAAGTTTGTAGTAGAGTCTTGCGGATCAGTATGATGACATCCATACTTATCTTCGAGAGGCTACCGGGCATAGAGGAAAATTTTCCATCTTTCTTTCCTTGTCGTGAAACATTGATTTAGCTTGAAACGTATCTCGTTGAATCCTTAAATTCATATCTATATGATGTTAAGTATTCGGTATCAACTTTGCATCGGCGGCTCGTGATGTCATGAATGATGTGTGGGATATGTTCTCTTTGATTGTGGAGTTAGGCCAGTTTGGAGGACTTGAGGCCAGGTTCAGACTATAGCTTGGGCTCGATAGTTTCATATGTGTGGGTATGTGCTTTTGGACATATATGTCCAGTAGTGTCCCTAGGAGTGGGATTGATGGCTCAGTGAGTGGTTGGATATATGATGAGTATTATGTGGATGCGAAATGCACTTAAAAGGTTTGGATGTGATAGAGAAGACTTTTACTTGGGATCCAAGAGGACTATGAATGTTTGATTTTTATGTTTCTGTGTTGTACAATCTCGAGTTATGAGTGTTTTGAGGTTTCCTTCAGTTGTTCATTTGTGGAATGAAGTATATTCTTATATCTTATTGACGAATTTAGACTCGGGAATATTAAGTTATTGCATAGTGGTTGTGACCATGATACGACATAGAGAGATACCAGTATGAGGCTAAGCAAGTGGGTGATCTCCTATGGGATGTTCTAAGGTTATGTAATCCTTACTCAGTGGGATGTGTGTGTGCTACACTTAGAGATTGGATTGCTTGAGGGAGTTTGCACGACTATCACGAGGATGGATGCGCGCTTGGCATATAATTTCAAGTATTTCATGACTGGTGCTACATGAGCATATGAAGGATTTAGTTGAATTATAGTAGGAGATTATGCCAGTTATAGAGTAAAGGTATTGTGGTTTATCGGATGTTATGTTCTATGGCTTCGAGCCAAGTGGGGGAGGCTTCTATCGATGATCAAATTGCATGGTCATGTGTTATATTAGTTTGGACTGAGGCATATTAGTGGATAAGTTATGACTTGAAAGAGACTGACTTCGAAGATGGTGCGGGGAAGGAAATTGCTGGGTGCATGATGTACTATACTATTTGGGCATATGGAAACTTTGGAATGATTCAGGTTTGTCATTCATGGTGGATGTAGTGTGCAAAGAGGAGGAAATCACTCAGTGGCTTAAAGATGGGGTTACTTCTTTAGGTGTTGTGTGCTAATGGATCACAAGTCATTTGGCACGTATTGGCAGTGCATTTGAGATTAGAGCAGAGTGGATGACTCTCGGGGAAGGTCCTAATGGGTTCATAATTCATATGTGTATTTGAGGGTTCCCCGGATTTGTATATGGCTAAGATTTGAGATTTGCATTGGATGGTGCCGAGAGTTGCTGTAGTTCTATATTATTAGTGATTCTACATTTCAATATCATAGTGATTAGAGAACAGCTTCAGATTCATAAAAGGTCTATTCAGGGTAGGCATAACGGTTGCAGTACTATTGGGTATTTAAAAAGGGTAATACATTGGCTTATGGCCCTTAAGACGACGTGGTTGCATGCTAGGATCTCGTGGGGTGAGATTTTGGTTAAGGATCATGGTGTACTAGCAAGGAGAAGTGTTAACTTGAAGGCAAGTCGAGAGGCGCTCGACAAAATAGGTCAGCTTGGTAGTGGTTTAGATCAGCATAACAATCGAAGTGATCGGTTATATCGGCGTGGCAAGCCTTATAGGTGTTTTGTGGCAATGCTCTTGGGTTTGGCGATGCGACTTGGTTGAGTTAGGGGAGTTCGGTTCTGATGGCTTTCTTTTGTGCTAATGGGTTTTGAAGGGTTCTCGATGGTTTCGACCACGACTTGAGATGGATGTCTTTTAAAGCTATGGGGAATGTACTGCGTGTTGTGACTTTTCTCCTGGATGGTGTCAAGTGGAAGGTTTATACCTGATGGAGTCTGTATCCTACTTTTGATTTACGGTTGATAATGGGATTTGCATGTTTCCATAAGATGGAATGATAGATGCGGTGCGACGTGTGGGATTGAAGTTTGCATGTGTAAGGTTGTGGTTTTGTTTCGAATAGAAGATCATGAGTTCTAGATAGCATGGACGGTTTCATATGTTTCGAAGAGTGCTGGCATTATCTGGTATCACCTAATAAAAGTGTGCGTTTTGGAAGATGCATTGTGTTTTGACTTGCAGATGCTTGATTAGTATTACAGTAACTATCTGGTAATCAGTTATTGATGTTCAGATTTTGCTAAGTGGGGCAAAAAACTCATGGGAGTGCTTCACATAGGATGATTTGAGTGGTGGATTTTGGATTGGATATAAAGATTCTTGTAGTCTAGGGATCTGGAGGCTAGGAGTTCTCACAGACATATTGTTCCTTGGTTTCGGACTGTGAAGGTATGTTAGGAGTTTGAAGGTTGATTGCATGTGTTATGGTTAGGTTACTGTGGACTTTTGAAAGGAGCCTTACCTATTTTCTGATGACCGGAATTGATTTGGGGGCCCATTGGTAGGCCTAGTGAGTATGTGTATTCTATATCGGATCGGATTGTATACTCAACACAACTATTGTTGAGGTGTATGACATCAGTTCTGTTTATTCTACATTGGGTTGTGAGACTGTTGACTATTTACATATATGATGAGGTTCTGTTTCGGTCTTGTGGTGAAATTTGAGCGAGCTAGCTCTTGGGGTATTGAATGGTGGATTGCGCCTTGGTTGTGGTGTTCCTGTCAATGGTATATTATGCTATCCGTTTCTTTATGGTTATGTTCATGCTCATGTTTTCTATTAATACACAAGTGTTTGGATCGGGTTACGCACCATAGCAGAGCTGTGTCGGGATATGATCCTTCGTGCTTATTTTATGTGTTCTATTTTGTTACACCCCATGTTTTCGTATATGGAAGTACGCCATAAGTAAATTGATATAAGCTCGTAAATGGGATGTTACATTTCGTATTTTCGTATGTTAAAGTTTCGTCGTAAGCTAATCAACGTAAGTTCAGGAATGAGATTATTGTGAGATTATAAGTATTATGCTATTTTAAACAAGTGATGAATAAATTTGTGAAGCTGAGAGGGTAAGCAAATCGAAGAAAATAATTTTCGTCGAAATTTGGCATTTTGGGATAAAATACGGCCCGAGCTAAAATATCCGGTATTTATGGACTAGTACCATATAAGGTACCACATGGCCATGATAGTAAGGTGTATAAGGTATGTTAAAAGTGAGTAGCATTTTAAATAATTTGAGATAATTCTTAGTTATACGGGTAATTGGTTAATTATCGAGTAAAGGAACATTACCTAATTACCTAATAAGTGGATAAAAATTAAAATTTCTCTACCCCACCCCACATGGCAGCAAGCGACTTTCCAAACAAGTGACTCTTAGTCACCTTTGGTTAGGTGGCAACCAAAAATATTGATTTCAAAACACATCATTCTAAGATTTTGAATGAAGATAATATTTTCATTCTCAAACACTAATATTTTCAATACCAAAAGAACACTCCAACAAGATGTGATAGTTAGCACATTAGCAATGTGACTTCTTACCTATTTTCTACAAATTCCCACAAAAAACGTGAATTCTTGCAATCGAAAGGAATCCAACAAGAATTGATAGCAACGTAAAATTTTGTGGTTCTAAAGGAGTACGGTGCAACCTTTTCCAAGAACATCATACTGATTTTTTCTCTACTCCAGGTATGTTAAGGCTATCCTTTCTTTCTTTTTGGCATGACCCAAATGATACTGAAAGAAACGAGCAAACGCACAGTTTCTATAAACGACTCTATTCATAGAAATATTAGGGCTATCTGTATTCTTGATTCCCCATGTGAAATATTATTATATCTTCCGTTAATGGGTCTCAGAAAAATACGTATTTGATAAAATTTATCCGACAGACATATTATTTTTATGACATTCCGAGAAAATCTTATTAACGTATTTCTTAAGGCATATTATTTTTATGACATTCCGAGAAAATATTATTAATGTATTTCTTATGCATTTCATGCATTTATACATATACATTGACCCATGACTAGATGGCGTTATATATATATATATATATATATTATGTATATGGGATATGGGAAAAGGTTATGGCATTATATATGCACCACCACCTGATCAGCTGGTATACATTGATGATTTGCCCACAGTGGCCGAAATGATATGATGGGATGCCCTCAGAGGCTTGATGATGTTATGAACACATATTCCTATGCATGGTATGACATTTATACCCATATGCATGACGTTATAAAGATGAAATAATTCACAGAGCTATGCAGACGTACATGTCGAGTCTTTTACTCCATGTTTTTCTCATGTCTATTATTTGCTGATTTTCATTGCTTACATACTCGGTACATTATTTGTACTGACGTCCCTTTTGCCTGGGGACGCTGTATTTCATGCTCGCAGGTCTCGATTTACAGGTCGAGAGTCCTCCAAGTAGGCGATCAGCTCAGCAGATGATATTGGTGCACTCCATTTACTCCGGAGTTGCTTGTTTGGTCAGTATGATTTAGATGTGTATGGTTTGCTATGGCGGGGCTCTGTCCCGACCTTTATAATATTTTTGTACTCTTAGAGGCTTGTAGACATATGTCGTGTATGTGAAAGATTGTATTTCCTTGTCGGCCTATGTTTTGAGTTTTTAAATGATCATGTTGGCCTATTAGGCCCGTATGTCACGTGTACATGATGATGTAATAAGAAAGATACGTTACGTTGGTACTCGGTTGAGTAAGGTACCGGGTGTCTTTCGCGGCCCATCGGTTTGGGTCGTGACAAAAGTGGTATTAGAGTAGTTCTGTCCTAGGGAGTCTGCAAGCCGTGTCTAGTAGAGTCTTGTTTATGGGTGTGTTGTGCACCACACTTATAAGCA
>AWOL01S0008410.1:7564-29633 GCA_000715115.1 Nicotiana otophora
AAACCCATTTGCACATAACCAATCTATCAGAACCAAATCTCTCTAACTCAACCCAGCCACGTAGGTCGCCAAAACCCAAGAGCATTACCACAAAACACCTGTGGAGGCTAGCCGCATAATAAGTACCCAAAGAATTAATTATATCTGTTACTGTGCTGATCCAACCTATTACCACGTTGTCCTATATCTCCAAGCCCCTTCCAAAATGCCTTCAAATTGCTACTTCTCCTTGCTGGAACACCACGATCCTTAACCACAACTCAACCCACGAAACCTAGCATAGAACTGCAACGCCCTAAGGCCTATAAGCCGCCGAATTCCCTTTTAAGCACCCCAAAAGCACCACAACCGAGACATCCACTCCGAAACACCTTATGTGAATTTAAAATTGTTCCTCTTCCCTTTTCTTATACTAAAATGTAGAATCCATAGTCATACAGAATTATCGCAAGTCCCGACACCATCCAATGTAAATAGCCGATTCTAGCGATATATGAATCTGAAAAATTTTCAATTGCCACTTATACATTTTTGAATCCATTAGCACCTTCTCGAGAGTCACACATTTTGCTCAATTCTAAGTTGCACCGCCCAAATGGGCTGAAAGACACGTGCCCCACTAGCACAACAACACCCAAAGAAGTAACCCTGCCTTAATACCACCGATTAAATTCATACTCTGTGTGCACTACATCCTTCAAAAATAACAGCTCACTCATCCCTTGATTTCCCTTAATTCCTAAAGTACCATAACCCATATCAAAAATTTCCTTACTCGAGTCATTCTCAAACTTCACCTCTGCAAGTCATCACTGATTCCCAAGTATACCTCAGACCAAAACAAAAATTTGACACATAACCATGAATTAAATTGCCAATAGCAGACTCATCCACTTGGCTCAAATCCATAAATTAAAACACTCAATAACTCACAATTTCCATACTCTATTACTGTCATAATACCGTAGTCAGTTCAACAAAGATTATTCTTAAGCTCATGCAACACGAACCATAAAATACCTCAATCGTCCGCTAAGCTCACATTCATTCTTTGAACACTCAAGTCAACTTTCTCAACTAGATTTAATTCAAATCTCATCACATACGCCTCGCTGGCAGAAAACCCACCTGCTAAACCTTAAGTTGTTATCTTGTTATACCCTTTTGCAGTTACAATTACTATGAAATCACTTAGTCTTTCTGTGTCCAAACTCATAACACGATATGAAAATCTACTTCACTCCACAACTAAACAACATGAGAGGTCCTTCAACACACCCATAACTCGAGGCCATATGCCAAATCAAGACCGAAATAAAAACACTCAATGGTCCTTGCTACATCTCAAGTAAACTCTTCTCGTCATATTTGAACAATCTTAACACATCTCGCAGTCACATCATTCTCACCACTTAGTCATCCAATCATAAATTCCACTAACAGGGACACTATCGGACATATATGTCCGAAAAGCATGTGCTCACACTCACACCACCGAAATCTCCGTGCTCAAGCTACCGTAAAAACCCTACCTTAAGTGCTCCAGACTGGGCCATCATCAGCACGCCAAAATCACATCTCGCACCTTAACCATGGAATCACAAGCCGCCAGTGCACAGCTAATATCGAGCGCTCACATTCGCATAAAAATGCGTGGAAGGAATTCAAAGAGTTACGCATTGCTGGATAAATTCCACGCGATAAGGAAAGAAAGATGGGAAATATATCCTAAATGTCTTGTAGCCTCTCGAATATAGGTATGGACGTCATCATACTGATCCACAATAATCTACTAAACACTTGCTCATGACTTGCAAAACCTATGAACCTAGAGCTTTGAGAATAGAGTTTACAAATCTGAAATGAAGTAAATACATCATATGTTTGAAAAATACATTAACAGAGTTTTAAAGATCTAAGGCTACCATGAACAAGACGAATCTACAACAGGGACGCAAGCACATCTTCAAATCTAGCTCCCATCGAACACAGCAACATTAGTAGCCAATATTTGCACGCAAGGTGCATACATATAGTGTGAGTACAACCGACCCCATATACTCAATAAGTAACAAACCTAACCTTAGGTTGAAAGTAGTGACGAGCTAACACAAAGGTCGGGTCCAACACCAGTATTCCATAATAGTTCATAACAACATAGTACAAGTAACAAAAAGGTATCTCAAAAATAAAAATGCTTAGGTAGTTCACAGTTCCAGAAAAATAGGCATTGATTTTCAAGTATCATAGTGAAAACCCAAATCTCTTACCAAAAATGCCAAAATACGAGTAAGTTTGAGAACTGTGATTTTTCCCACAAAAATCCTTTCAACAATCAATGAGATGTTTCATTTTTTCTTTTCAGATAGCAAGTGTAAGATGTCTCTGTATGCCCACATGTCAAAATGNGATTTTTCCCACAAAAATCCTTTTAACAATCAATGAGATGTTTCATTTTTTCTTTTCAGATAGCAAGTGTAAGATGTCTCTGTGTGCCCACATGTCAAAATGTATGAGAAGTCATAAATGACGTGATACTATATAGCATGAGGAAAAATGCATCTTTATGCATGTATGTTAAGTGTGCATGCCAAATGCGATGCAAATCAGTGATAAAGAACATATGCATACTCTTAGAGTATACATTTACTCAATCCTCCTAGTCACTCGGCACTCACACCCAGTAGGTACCTGCACTCACTAGGGGTGTGCAGACTTCGGAGGGGATCCTACAACCCAAGCGCTATAATCCGCACGAACAACTCACGTGCCATAATATCAATATCTGTAATCGCATGGACAACTCACTTGCTACACGGACAACTCACGTGCTATAATAAGCCAATCTGACCTGCTGCGGCGTACATCCCGATCGCATAATCATCCTCACAATAAGACCCTCGGCCTCACTCAGTCACAATCTCTCTAGTCTCTCGGGCTCACAATGTCATGATACTAGCCTGAAAATTATAATATGATGCATCAATAAATAACAACAAAGACTGAGATATGATATGCATGTGAATGAGTATGACTGATGATGTAATGAAATGAAAGCAGATTGCTCAATGACAAAAATGACCTTAGTGGGTCCCAAGTGGATAAGCATGTAGCCTAGACATGGCTTTTAACATAATCACAGCTCGATAACTCTAGTACGTAGAGATTTCATGATTTCAGACAAGTTCAGGTAACTACACAGTACCACAAAAATAACGAAAATCACAGTTCACATGGTGCACGCCCACACGCCCGTCACCTAGCATGTGCATCACCTCAAAGCCTAACACATAACACGTATATTCATGGTTCATACCCTCAGCTCCAAGATCAGAAGAGATACTTACCTCTAACAAGCTACTACCAATGCTGAGCAAGCCAAGCAATGCTCCAAAGATGCCATCCCGTGTGTTCCGACCTCTGAACGGCTCGAAACTAACCAAAAACAACTCAAGTACATCAAACAATGCTAAAGGAACCAATCACGATCGAAAAAGATCGAATCTTGAATCAAATGCCCAAAATCGACCAAAAACCCAACCCAGGTCTGCACCTCAGAACCCAACATAATTTACAAAATCCAATAACCCATTCAATAACGAGTCCAACCATACCAGTTTCACTCAAATCCGACTCTAATTCGATGATCAAAACTCAAAATTTCATATTATGAAACTTTAGGCTGAAACCCCTAATTTCCTCTTTAAAATTCACAATCCAATTACCAAATTCGAAGGTAGATTTGTGATATAAAGTAAAAAATGAGTAGAGGACACTTACCCCAGTCCACAAGATGAAAATTGCTTCAACAATCGCCTCAATCCGAGCTCCGTAGCTCCCAAAATGAAGAAAGAACCAAAATCCCTCGATAATATAGCTTCTACCCAGCGATTCCGCATTTGCACACAATTCATCACATTTGCGACCACCTCTTTTGCGGAAAAACTTCGCTCCTGCGTAAAATAGCCTTGCCCAACAACCCCCGGACCTCCGGTATTAAACTCCTCATCTGTGAAGACCCTCGCACCTGCGCTTCCACTCGACGCACCTGTGCATCCGCACCTGTGCCCTTTTCTCTTCTCCTGTAGGCCTATTCATCCAGCTCGCATCCCACTTCTGCTATCATTGCACCTGCGTAAACCAGCCACAGGTGTGATAACACCAGAACCAGCAGCTTAGCAAAAATCCTAAAATGAAATGAAATGATTCGAACCTCGTTCGAAACTAGCCTAATCCTCTCGGTCCAAACATGCCAACAAGTTCCATTACATAATACGGACTTACTCGAGGCTTCAAAACACACATAACAACATTAAAATGACGAATCACACCTCAAATCGAAATCTATGAACTTTGAACTTTCAAATTCAATAACTGATGCCAAAACATAGCAAATCAATCCGGAATGACTTCAAATTTTGCACACGAGTCCTAAATGACATAACAGAGCTATTACAATTTCCAGAATCGGATTCTGACCCCGGTATAAAAAAGTCAACCCCCCGGTCAAACTTCTCAAAAATTCAACTTTCTCCATTTCAAGCCTAATTCCACTACGGACCTGCAAATAATTTTCCGGACATGCTTCTAAGTCCCAAATCACCATACGGAGCTATTGGAATCATCACAACTCTGTTCTGGGTTAACACGGTGATTCACATAAGTCATAATGCATCATACGGAGCTACACATGCCTGTAAACTACCGAGCAGAGTGCAAATGCTTAATACAACTGGTTGGGTCGTTACAGGCACGCCTGTGTATCTTTTATAGAGTAAATGTCATGTTCGGCTAGGAAAAGGTGATCTCATCTAGGCCTGACCCTACTTGGTTTAAATACATGGAATAACATTATTTTAGGGACTTTTGGCGTAATTTAGGCCTAAAGAGGCTAAGGAGGAGTTGGAGAAACAAAAGCACAAGGATTTCATCATTCAATCCTCACTCATGACCCGAGTTTGGATCATTTTATATTTTCCTATACTTAAACATATTTGTGATGAGTTGCTCCATATCTATGGAGTAGTTACCTTTAGGGTTTGATGGATTTGTTCATGTAATCAAGAGAGGCATATTTTGTGATATCATTACATTATATTGTTGGTTGAGTTCATTAATTCTTCTTTTTAATCGGAAAAGGCTAGTTGAATTATTTATTAAACCTAGTTAGGAGAATAATCGGAAGAGGTTTTCCTAAATACCAATCCATTACGCATTCTTGCATATCTTCACGTGCTTAAATTGGTTCATCTTGGGAGGTTAAGACTTAATCGAGAGAGGAGTTTTTGATGAACGTTTGAACTAATAATCTATTGAGTTCGAGAGACTCAGTTGAACATTAGAAGAGAATTATCTAGAGTTAAATCCCAAACAATTATCTTGCACCTATCCTGTCAAAACCATATCTTCTCCCACTGATAACCTTCTTTGCTTACTCGTTATTACGATTGTCACTAGTCAATAGCTTTAGATTCTTAGTTAATTTTAGTTCTTAATCATATAAATCTCAATCGATGATCATCTTGGATAGAAATCAAGCTATAAACTACAAAAATGTTATTTAAATCTAATATTTGTGGATACAATATTATATTATACTATATTCGACTAGCGAGCATATTTAAGTGTGTGTTTTGCGCTACAAAAATTTGTTAAAATGATAAAACTAGGAGCTCATTCAAAACATATAGGACTTTCTCATAAAGTCAATAAATGACTCAAGTGGGCCTCCACACGTAAGCATCAAATGACACGCAGGCAGATAGTTTCAAATTAGAACACGTTAAATTCATTAAAACCTATAAACATGGTCTCTATGTGATTTTGATTTCCAATATTGTACAGGCAACACTCCAACGTTAGACTAATGCATTGGCAGATTAAAGGTGTTGCAGGTCCTATTGGCATGTTCTCTAATTGTTTGTACAATGAGGTGGTGCAGCTGTTTGAAAGCTCAGATTTAACAGCGCTGATTTTATAAACATGCTTCTTAGGCTGGTAACAGTATCCTATAGGAAGGTTTTCTACTGATTGATAATCAAATCTGATTTTATAATACTTCATTTCTATAGGCATGTCATCTAAGTGTAGCAGTACAACGAAGCAACAAAAGTAGTCAATTAATTGATTAAGATCCTACAGTCATGATATCATGGTGGGTAGTGCAATAAAAGAAATAGAAGCGACTGATTGATTGATTAGTTGAAGCCCTATAGACATGTTCTAGATTACCGAAGCATGTGTTATTGCATACTATAGGCATGTTGTCTAAGTGTGCAGAGTAGTAAATTGGGCCTGAGAAACTGCAACCGGCTGGGTTGGTAGTTCCCCCGGTGTCTGAAGTCCCTGTACCACCTGCTATGGAGTACAGGCTATGGGAATCTTAGTACCTCCCTTGGCCTGCGAAGTGGCTAGTGCGGCCTGAACAAAAACCGCTTGAGCAAGGCTAGTGCAAACATGACAGTATCTGGGTCAAAGCCTCCTGAAGGCCTAGAATCACAATAGGCACAAGTTGGTCCCACTGGCTCAACCACATCTGGAACCTGCTCTTGAGCAGGAGCAACTGGTGGGTCTACAGGTGCTCCTCTAGCTTCCGTACGAGCTACACCTCGGCCTCTGCCATAGACTCGGACTTTAGTGGACCTAGCTGGAGGTAGTGGTGGCCGTCCGCCTGATCTGGTAGCACGTGTCCTCACCATCTGTGAGAGATTAGAATAACAAAAGTTTAGTTCCCGGAATTAACAAATTCGCATGACAAGAATACAAGAATGTGAAGTTTTCCTAAGGATTCACCATCCTCTCAAACATAAGTGCAAACGTCAACGTACCAATCCTCAAGACTCTACTAACATGCTCATGACTCGTGAGACCTATGTAACATAGGCTCTGATGCCAACTTGTCACAACCCAAAATCCCAAGTGTCG
Source organism: Nicotiana otophora (assembly GCA_000715115.1). Classification (NCBI taxonomy): domain Eukaryota; kingdom Viridiplantae; phylum Streptophyta; class Magnoliopsida; order Solanales; family Solanaceae; genus Nicotiana; species Nicotiana otophora. Next base: position 14,489 of record AWOL01S0008410.1, read on the forward strand.
TGATGGCACCTATCATGATACTAATCAAGCCGATAACTTACACATACCAACATCGTGAAATTTAACATATACTGAAATAGGCTTAAGTAAGTAAAAGTCTCATAAAACTGAATGAAAACATCACATCTCAATACATAATTTCCCAAAACCCGGATGGCACTGAGTACATGAGCATCTATACAGTAACAAAGTGTGAAAAAACACTGTCTAAGAGAGTAGAATAGTACAAATATAACTATATGATAAAGGAGGATAGTAAAGGACTGTGGATGCCAAAGCGGCTACCTCGAGAATCTATGAATTGAATGATAGCTCCAAACCACCCACCACCGTAACCAGAAACACCTGGAGCTACACACAAAGTGCAGGGTATAACGTGAGTACAACCAACTCAATAAGTAACAAGTCTAGCCTTTTGGCTGAAAGCTGTGACGAGCCTCACAGGTACAAACCAATTACAAAACATACAGTACAGAAATGCAGACATGCTTTCAAGTTTATAGTTAAAGCTCAAACATGTAAGATATGTCAACTAAAATGAGAAACAATACATCACAATATCTACATGTCAGTTATGTATGCCAACTGAAATACAAACAAATGTGATGAAATCTTATGCATACTCACAGAGGTATCAATCACTCAGTCCTCGCATGAACTCCATCCTCACAGTTACTCGTATCTCACAGTCACTCCATCCTTACAATCACTCAATCCTCCCAATCGCTTGGCACTCACTCTCGGCACTCGCACTCACACTAAGTAGGTAGTTGCGCTCACTGTGGATGTGCAATCTCCGAAGGGGCAGATCCAGCCCAAGCGCTATAATAAGCCAATCATGGCATGAATCAGTAAAGCCTACTACGGTGTACAGCCCGATCCCATAAATATCTTTACAATCAGGCCCTCGGCCTCACTCAGTCAGCAATCTCTCTAGTCTCTCGGGCTCACAATGTCATGCAAATCAGCCCAAACGATGATGATATTAAGTATCAATAAATGGAAACAAAGACTAAGACATGATATGCAGATGATAGATGTGACTGATTACATGATTGAAAATTAAGCAAGTAATTTAACACCAATACGACCTCTGAGGGTCCCAACAGTACAAGCATATAGTCCAAGCATGATTTCTAACATGAATCCAATTTCTCTAACCTGATACGAGTTATCCAAAACACACCCAAGCCCCCCGGGACCCCGTCCAAATGTACCAACAAGTCTGTAAACATATTGTGGACTTACTCGAAGCCTCAAAACACATAAAACAAGACCAAAATAAGGAATCTCACCTCAGAACCTCATTAATCAACTTCTAAGCTTCAAACTCATTTGAAGAAACTCCTATCGCGTCGAAACATACTTAGACAACTCAGAATTACGCCAAATTTTGTGCATAAGTCATAAATCACAATACAAAACTATTACAAGGCTTGGAATTCCAGACGAACATAGATAGCACCAAAATTAACTTCAAGTCAAAAAACCTTCAAAATGCCAACTTTCAACAATAAGTGCTGAAACGATCCTGGGCCACTTGAAAATCAATCCGAACATATGCCCAAGTCCAAAATAATCATATGAACCTATTGGAACATTCAAATCTCAAAGAGATGACTCAATTCAAACTTGGCCACCTTAGGCACGTTGTATAATACGAGCAACCCCTACCTTAAGGGGGTTGCGAAGTATTATCTATGTTGCACGGGGTAATCCTTTAGGCTAAAATACATAATACCACCCTCCCCTTTCTTTATCTGCTGGTTATCTACACTTAGTCATTTATATAGACTAATGTAGTAGTATCCTTGTAATCATTAAGGATTTGTACAAATACTCATGTGTTATGATAAGACTCTTTGACTTCGATATTTCCCTTTGTTTATTTGATCACCTCGAATAATCACATAATCCACATAGTTCTAAATTCGGTCGGGACTCACAGTTGTGGAACTCGAAGAGTGCCTAACACCTTGTCTTCAAAGTAACTTCAGCCCTTACCCGATCTTTGGTGACACGGACTAGTCAAATAGAGTTATTCGCAAATAGGTGCCCTAACGAACCTTAAAATCAATAGGCGGTGACCATTCTCTTTTAATGCCTCCTTTAAAAGAGTTGTTACACGTCAAAGCTCGCTTTCACGAGAAATTAGGGCCCAACAGAATGGCGACTCTATTGGGATATTCTAGACATCAACCTTTTTATATCAATCATCACATTTCATACTTGTTTTGCATCTTTTCATCTCATTGGCACCAGTGGCCAAAAGTATTTAAATCATTCTTTGCATGTTGTCCGTATTTAGTATTCCATACTCACCATTTCAATTTCAAATATCATCATCATCAACAAAAACAAATACAATTCAAATCAAGGTATGTAGTACACATGTGAGAAATTATAGAGTCTAAGGCACATAGAGATATTCCACAAAAAGTGGCATAATAGCCTTCGTTTGAACTTGACTTGAAGTCAAAACATTATTAATGCACAACCCATATTTTAACACATCCTCAATTGATAACATAACATGAATAAAGCATTTGAGATACTTGTCAAGTATATATCTTTCAACCCAATCTTACTCGGGACATACATAATTCACATGAATATCATGGGATCCAATTCTAAGAGAAGAGTTTAGCCAACATACCTCAATTGAGCTTCCTTACACTCTACATGTTCCGAAATTCTTAGCAACTTCAATCTATTTTAGAAATAAAACAAATTGCACCAAAATTAGGAAGATGATCATGTTTCTAGCTCACTTGAGCATTTTATCAAACACTAGGTGTGCATAAGGTTTCAAGGTCCTTTTTATGAAGGATTCCATCATCCCACAACCCAATCTTTACCATTGTTAGCTCAACAATCTCCCTACACCCTTTGGTAACACATGCATGTAAAATAAGCAACCCTCATGCCCAAATATTATCTTGCTAATTATCCATTCATACACAAAATTCGTAATTGAGGGTTAGGGTGTACAATCTTGCCTCTAGAATGAAGACCTAGTGAGTTTACCTCCTTAATCTTCCAAAACTTAATCAAGAATTGAAGAACAATTATTAAAGAATACCTTCTCACTCTAGAGCACTCTCTCTCACGTAAAAGTGTCAGATTCTTGCTCTAAAATGGCCCAAAGATTATATTTAACAAAAATAGGGTCGGGTTTTAAAAACCCCAAAATGGAGCTCCGGAACGGTTCTGCGGTCGCATATGTGAAGTCTCCAAATCTGATCTCTATGCACTGGTGCCTAGGCTAGTAAGAGGTACATGGATCTGCACAAAAAGATGTGCAGAAGCGTAGCATGAGTACACCATTTACGGTACCCAGTAAGTGCCAAGCCTAACCTCGGTAGAGTAGTGACGAGGTCGGGTCAAGACCCTACCGGAATAAATAAGAAAACTGAACATGTATATGACAGTGTGATAATGATAAATAATGGAAATGAAACAATGAAGAAAATATACCAAGAATAGCTGCACTAAACTAAGGCAATTAAGGCAACACGGATTAAAACAAGGTATAATACTCCACGTAGTCTCACAAAAAAATCATAATCATTCCTTAAATCACCGCGGGAGTATTGCATTTAGTTTTGAAAATAATGTTTCCCGAAATAGCTTTCCACGTTTTATCCCACCTTATCACACCGCGTGGCTTCAAGTAGTTCCCCTGCTAGCAACACGTGTATCAAACACACCTTATCTCACCGCATGAGTTTCGACCCTAATCCTAATACCACCGCATGCGTATCAATATCACAAATTGCACCTCAAGTGCCCAATATCACAAATTGACAAAGAATACAACAATAATAGTGTTTCCACAATAAATAGCCCATGGCTAAACCACTATATGCACATGAGTCTCAAAAATAGCGACCAAAAGTGAATAACTCCACAAGAATGGTATTTCAACAATTTACAATGTTACCTCAATTTGAGCTACGACCTTTATAACTCATTTCCAAATTCAACAATAAGATATTCCAAGAAATAGCAGCTTCAAGTAAGGGACTCATCGGTTAAATAATGAACAAGGAATAGAGAGGACAATTACTTCAACTAAACAGTAAAGCATGTGAAGATAGACTAAAGATGATAAATATAACATATTATGGCAACTCAATTAAAGGCATGAAAGTAAACTACATAGATAAAATCGGTCGATTACCACATTTAGCCCGTGTACACACTCGTCACCTTGCGTACACGGCTTTCACATATCACAATTAACAGAAACCAACACCAATCCTATGGGGTAATTCCCTCGCACAATGTTAGGCAAGACACTTACCTCACAACATGCTAACTCAACCCACTAGTAAGCCTTTCTCGCGATTATCCAACTCTGAACGACTCGAATCTAGCCAAAATAACTTCATACCATAAATACAACCTATAGGAAGCTATTCTGAAAAATAACGTTGCAATCTTTAAAACGAAATGCAAAGTTAACTCAAAAAGTCAACCACACGCTCGCCTCTCGGAACTCGACCAAACATACAAAATCTGAACACACATTCGATAACAAGTCTAACCATATAAGAATTACTCAAATCTGACTTCAAATCGCCTTTCAAATCCCCAAATTTGAGTTTAAGAAGTTTCACAATTTCTTCCAAAATTTTCGAAGTCAAATCACTAATTAGATGACAAATATAACAATGGATTCATGTAATATAGCCAAATCTGGGTTAGAATCACTTACCCCGATGATTTCCTAGAAATACCTCAAACTATCACCAGAAACTTAGCTCTCTAGGTCCAAAAGATGAAAATGAGATAAAACCCTCGAACACCCACTTTACTACCCAGCGATTTTTGCTTTTACGGGCACACTGTCGCACCAGCGGAAACTTCCATTGCAGATGTAATTCCAACTAATGCCATGAAATTCCGCTTCTGCGGAAAAATGCTCGCACATGCGAGCCCGCATCAGCAGAGCATCAACCGCACCTGTGGTCATTCACAAGCTCCATACAGTTCTGCTTCTATGAAATAGCACTCGCACCTGCGGATGCGCATCTACACCCAGGTGTCTGCACCAGTGAACCTAGGCCTAGGCTGGCCTTCTCAATTTCTGGGATGCACCCTCACACACCTGCATGTCCGCACCCGTGGTCAAAGCCTCCACCGGTGCGATAACACCAGAAGAACAAACCTCATCAATTCAACCAAGTCAAAAATTTTTCTGAATTCAATCTTAATCACAACCGGGGCCCTCGAGACCCTTTCCTAATATATCAAAACATTCCAAAACACATAACGGACCTACATGTCACGCCCCAAAATTAGGGAGCGTGACCAGCGGTCAACCGAGTGATCCCGGCCAAGCAAGCCTGTTAGATTTCCTTCTACCTAAACTCATCCATAAATGGAGATAATACTTATTTTCGTTAATTAGCCAATAAGGTGATCATATCTATAATACTAATTCATTACCAATAGTTTCATCATTTTAAAGTCTCAAATTTCACACACATTTTTCATAACAAGTAATACAACCACAACATAACATTGTTTGACCTTCCCAGCACCAATATATAATCCACACTATGTCTACGAAGCCTCTATAAATAAAGAAGAGTACTATGATAATGCCGGCAACAAGGTCCCGGCTATACCGAAAACACATTACTAAAGGAAAAAAAGATACATGACCCCAAAATAAAGTGGGGCTCACCAAGTCAGCTGGGAAGAGGGTGTACCGCTGTCACTGATCAATGTCTCCTATTGTGGAACCATATGCATCCATTAAAGATGCATCGCTCCCGGTAAAAGGGACGTTAGTACCGTCGAATAACACTAGTATGTATAACTAAACACCTTTTCAATAGAATGAATAATATTACGAGGACAAATAATCATAAAATCAATGGAAGCCTCGAACAATACCAAAACATCATGTTAGAACCACATGTATTTTTAAGTTGGAGATCCTTAGTACCGATGTCTCATTGTTCATAATACCATTATTCACAATACCAATACCACCATACTTTTAGCACGGAGTGCGATCACCACCCGATTGGCTAGTCCATCCTATTAGAGACATCAACCACAATCACTCTCAATACCTATACCATCGTACCTTTTTCACGCAGTCCAATCACAACCCGATCGGCTAGGCCATCTCATTAGAGACATCAACCACAACCACCATTTCAATAACATTTTCCAATACAATCACCACCATATGTGCGGTAAGGCATCCGATCACGACCCAATCGGCTAAGCCGTCTCATTCGAGACATTAACCTTTTTATATCAGTCATTTCATTTCATACTTCTTTCACATCTTTTCATTTCATTGGCACTAGTGGCCACAATTATAAAATCATTCTTGGTTTGATGCGTTTGAAACTACACTCAAACAACTTTATTTTGATAGGTAGATCACCTCCTAAGTCTTTATAGTTTGGTAATAGCGTGTGTTTGAAGTAGGATGTTGTGCGAATTGAGACATCCTTTCCACTTAATGTATCCAACTTGTTCCAAACAAATTCTTTCCTTCACAAACTCCTTAGTATGTTCCAACACACCTTAAACACATATTTTCATTTCAAAATGATGTATTTCTATCACATGGGTCTCCTTTAATACTCAAACACGTTATTCCAAACTACTGTTGGCACACCTTAAAATCTAAAATCATTAGGAAATTTTAATGGAGCCTTACATTCTCCCCCGCTTAGGAGCATTCGTCCTCGAAGAGTCCTCCATAGACACTTAATGTGACTTAAATATTTATCTACGCATCAAAAGCTCCAAAATTTGGCTAACTCCACTAATTTCCAGAAATGTCGACAGAGTCTCCCCTCTAACTGGGCCTATCCACCTGTCAGAGAATCCCATAAACCATTTCTAACAACATATACATAATACGATGACACAATATAACATAACAACAACACCAATCATGGCCTCATAAGCAGTATATTACTAGAAATGAACACCCTTAACATAAGCTGTATAAATGATATATAATTCATAGGGAACAATTTCATAAAACGATTACATAGATATTCAAACAAATAAGGGTACTTCTTCTTCATTTCTTCCTCGGCCTCCCAGGTGGACTCTTCAAACTGTTGGTTTCCCCATAACACTTTCATAGAGGCAATTTCTTTATTTGTCAACTCTTAGACTTGCCGATCAATAATAGAATCTAGAATCTCTGCATAAGTTAATTCCTCATTAAACTCAATAGTCTCAACCGGAACAATGAGTGTCGGGTCTCCAACTACTTTCTTCAACATAGACACATGAAATACCGGGTGCACTAATGATATCTCAGGTGGTAGCTCAAGCTTGTACGCCACCTCACCAATCCTCTGAATGATTCTGTACGATCCGACATACTCGAGCTCAATTTCCCTTTCTTACCAAATAGCATTACACATTTCATAGGGAAAACTTTCAAGAATACCAAATCATCTTCTTTGAACTCCAAATCCCTATGACGAACATCCGAATAGGACTTCTGCAGACTCTGAGCAGTCTTCAACCACTCCTTAATGATCTTAACATTTTCCATGGCCTGATGCACGAGGTCTGGCCCGCCCTATCAACTCTGCTTCTCCAATTTCGAACTACCCAATGGGAGATCTACATGTCCTTCCACATAAAGCCTCGAACGGTGCCATCTAAATGAAAGATTTCAAAGTCCGTGATCAGTTTTGAACTTTCAAAATCATATCCTATGGTAGTTGGACATTTTGTCCAAAGTAGTTAGGACTTTACTTCTTTTTCAAAGATTTCTAAGATTTTGAAGATTCGTTTTAGACTTTCAAGATCATATCTTAAGTTAGTTGGACATTGTGTCCAAAGTATTTAGGACTTTTTGTCGAAAGTAGTTAGGATTTCTTTCTTTATTTTATTGGTAGAATTAAGTGACTCCTTCTCTATATAAAAGGGGTATATTCTTTATTTTTAGGAAGATCATGATAGACAATATCAAGGATATGAATTGACTAGGTATTGCAATTGTTTTATGGCCCAAGTTCATATCCAAGAAGAGGAGTATTGGATCCCAGGAGACATCCTTTGAAAAAGGTCCAAATCAGCCCACTTTTGGACCATTTTGTCCCCTAAAATGTGTCCAAACTTACAGCCCAATAAGTCCTATTTGAAGTCACATTTTTATAACATAAAAATGACTTACGTGATGTCAAAGAAGGGTATAATAGTCGTGGTAGAATATTAGTGAAAGTTGGTGCCAAGTTGCTTGCAAATTTCCTTCACGATTTACAAGATTTCCAATTCCAAGATTGATTTTGGACTTTCAAGATCATATCCTATCGTAGTTGGACATTTTCTCAAAAGTTGTTAGGACTTTATTTCTTTTTGAATGATTTCTAAGATTTCCATGATTGGTTTTGGACTTTCAACATCATATCCTAAGGTAATTGGACATTTTGTCCAAAGTAGTTAGGACTTTTTATCCAAAATAGTTAGGATTTTTTTTCTTTATGTTTTTGGTATAATTAAGTGACTCCCTCTCTATATAAAGGGATTTATTATTTTTTTTAGGAAGATCATGATAGACAATATCAATAAAAATTGTGAGATTTTTCTTGTACTCTTGTATGTGGCTACTCTGGGATTTATTCTTCAACCATCAAGAATCAACTTAAGGTGGTAAGATTAAACCCTTTTCGAAATCTTAGATCACTTCTAGGTATTCAAGAAAGGTGATAAGCTTAGACTTATTGTTGTTCTTATTATTATAAAGGGTCATGTATCACAATCTCTCTCTTGTTTTTAGTTCTCTACCAAAGGCGATTAGTTCTTCGTTAGCTAATTGTTGTTGCTAGGATTCAAATTCAAGAATAAACTTCTTGAATTCAAGAAACTCTTATTGAATTCAATCTATTTTTAATATTCATTTTTTTCATTTCTTTATTTTCTTTTAGCTTCTGCACATTTTTCTTCTTTTTCTTTAGTAACTCTTGGACCCCTATCGTGTTGTTTTTAAGTGGTACCAGAGCATAGTCTAATCAAGATTTCAATTTTGATAATCTCGAAAGATTCTTGTATAAAAAAGAAAAGAAAAGAAAATCAGCCCAAAAAGAAAAAGAAGTGTTATTGCTCATTATTATTTTCAAAATTCAAGTATTATTTAGTTTCCAAGTCAAGAAAAGTAATAAGAAGAGGGGATCCTAGTTCTTGAAGATTAAGGTAACTTCTTTCCTTATTCTAGTGGGTTTTGGGTTTCTTAAATTCTTTAATTATTTCTTCTACTAACAAATTCCTGTTCTTCCTAGGTTCTGTCCTTCACATTTCTTTTCATTTTCTAACTCCACATTCCTATCACTAAGGTTGTGACTAGTTAGATTTATTAATAAATCTAAAGATTAACGACCAAGAGTTTCTTTGAGTAGAAAAAGGCAAGATAAGTTAACATTAGAAGGAAAAGACAAATTTGATACATATTTCTTCTAATCTATGTCAAGATGTCTCAAACATGTAGTTACAGTGGAAAGAGGAGAGCTATGACTCAACAACTTGAAAAGTCAAACTTACAGTATACCGAATGGAAGGAAGAAAATGGTAAAGTTATTTTTCAAATTTGGGAAGACTCTCATTCTTGGGCCTTTAACTCCCTCAAAAATTTGGGAAGATGAAAAGATTGTTAAAGATAATGTGGAAAAATATGACAGAGAAAAGAATAAGAGTAGTAAGGGAGTGCATGTTAACATTCCAAGAGAGGAAAAAAGAGAGGTTGACTTGAGTGAAAAGAGTGGGATGTCAAGTGAGGTAAAGATTGATCTTGAGAAAAACTAAAAGAGATAAGGCAATGAAATAAAAAAAAGTATATGAGGTAGAGAGAGAAAAACAAGAGGGATTGAGTGAAGAAAGAGAAAAACTCTTTAGTGAGATAAAAAAGGCTAAGGGTGAGGAAAATGTTAGTCTTGTGATACAAGACAAAGAGAGTGTAAGGAAAAAAAAGTTTCTTTGCTTCCTAACCCATTAACTCTTTCTTGTTTTTGTTCTTGTGATTTTATGCAGCCACGTGTTGAAATAACTTTTGAAAGTGGTGGTGAGGTGAAAAATACTGTGGCGAAATATCCAATTGGATTCCAACATGAATTTGGCGATATATATTCTTGTTGAATGGTGGAATATAAAAGCTTGGTTAAATTCTTTATTATTGAACCTTTTGACTATTTTGATTCTTATATATAAGTTTATGACATGGAGTTGCCTAAAAGCATTGCTAAGTTGGAGCCATTTCATAAAACAATACAATGTGGTAATGTTCCATTGGTAAATAAGTCCAAGCACGGTATGTATAATTGGTTTATTTGCATTCTTGTCCTCTCAAGAACACCCAAGGTATTTTTGGAGGTAATGAATTATACTGTTATTTCTTATGTTGGTGACTTTATAAATTTTGTGGATGATAATATTTTGATGCACATCAAGTCATTATTTGTAATATCTAAGTTAAAGTACAAGAGTAATTTGCTTCCTTTTGAAATTGTGTATGACATGGATGATTATGTATTCCAACTTGGTAGAAAGAGGCATGAAGTTTATGAGAAGAGACTTGTGAATCAATTTACATAGATGATTATATATTCCAACTTGGTAGAATGAGACATGAATTTTATGAGAAGAGACTTGTGAATCAGTTAAACAATTCTTCTTTTCTTATTGAAGTGGCTAATGAGTTTTCATGTAATCAATTGCTAGAATGTGATTTTTGTTGTGGGATGGTGAGTTATTCTTTAAGTCATGTTCATTGTGAGCTTGTCTATTTGTTTGCTACTAGTAAACAGGATATGAATGATTGTTGTGACATTTACGATCAAATACTCTTTCAGGTAGAGGAATCCATGACATTTGTAATTGTAAATAGTTGGCTATATCATAAAAGTGTTTTCAGTGATACATGTAGTATAGATACTTATATTAAATGGATGTGTGGCCGATCTTTTATAATTTCTTTGTCATGTATGCCTATGGACTACCTTACCGACAAGATCGAATTGCAAGTTCCACTGCATAGTGCATCTAAGAGAGGTTTTTATTGTATTAATCTAGGTATGCATAACTTTTATTGGGATGAACATGTCCATATTATTTATAAGGGAGTATTTACACCTATTAGGATTGATTGGGTTAAATGGACACATGGTCACTATTTTGTTTATTTCCACTATTGTTTCAGATTAGTGGATGCCATTTATCAGTGCGTGTTTTGTTTTCTTGCAAGACTGAAATTCGAGGACAAATTTTCTTCAAGAAGAGGGGAATTATAGTATCCTAGGAAGCTCAACTATATTCAAGGACAAGGATAAAGCTTAGGAATCTCAAAGATGGCCTCTAAAAAGATGTCAAGCTAAAGAGTTGCAAAACAAGGTCATTAGACTTCAAGTGAAAAAATAAAGAAGTTGTTACTTGGGAGAAAGAGCTCAAGGATAAAGGATATGGATTGGCTAGGTGTTACAATTTTTTTATGGCCCAAAGTTATGTCCAATGATAGGATTATTGGATCCCAAAAGACATCCTTTGAAGAAGGTCATAATCAACCAACTTTTGGACCATTTTGCCACCTAAAATGTGTCCAAACTTGCAGTCCAATAAGTCCTACATGAAGTCACGTTTTTATAACATAAAAATGACTTACATAATGTCAGCGAAGGGTAGAATAGTCGTGCTAGATGACGAGTGAATGTTAGAGCCATGTATCTTGCAAATTTCCTTCAAGATGTCAAAGTCCGAGATTGGTTTTGGACTTTCAAGTTCATATCCTACGGTAGTTGGACATTTTGTCCAAAGTAGTTAGTACTTTACTTCTTTTTCAAAGATTTCTAAGATTTCAATGATTTGTTTTGGACTTTCAAGATCATATCCTAAGGTAGTTTGACATTTTGTCCAAAGTTGTTAGGACCTTTTGTCCAAAGTAGTTAGTACTTTACTTCTTTTTCAAAGATTTCTAAGATTTCAATGATTTGTTTTGGACTTTCAAGATCATATCCTAAGGTAGTTTGACATTTTGTCCAAAGTTGTTAGGACCTTTTGTCCAAAGTAGTTAGTACTTTACTTCTTTTTCAAAGATTTCTAAGATTTCAATGATTTGTTTTGGACTTTCAAGATCATATCCTAAGGTAGTTTGACATTTTGTCCAAAGTTGTTAGGACCTTTTGTCCAAAGTAGTTAGGATTTTCTTTCTTTATTGTTTTGGTAGAATTAAGTGACTCCCTCTCTATATAAAGGGGTATATTCTTTGTTTTTAGGAATATCATGATAGACAATATCAAGGATATTAATTTGCTAGGTGTTGCAATTGTTTTATGGCCCAAGTTTATGTCCAAGAAGAAGACTATTGAATCCCACGAGACATCCTTTGAAGAAGGTCCTAATCAGCCCACTTTTGGACCATTTTGGCACCTAAAATGTGTCCAAACTTGTAGCCCAATAAGTCCTACATGAAGTCATGTTTTTATAGTACAAAAAGGACTTACGTGATGTCAAAGAAAGGTATAATAGTCGTGGTAGAAGTTTAGTGAAATTTGGTGCCAAGTTGCTTGCAAAGTGCCTTCAAGCTTTTCAAGATATCCAATTCCTAGATTGGTTTTGGACTTTCAAGATCATATCCTATTGTAGTTGGACATTTTTTTCCAAAGTAGTTAGGACTGTATTTCTTTTTCAAAGATTTATATGATTTCTAAGATTGATTTTGGACTTTCAAGATCACATCCTAAGGTATCTGGACATTTTGTCCAATGTAGTTAGGACCTTTTGTCCAAAGTAGTTAGGATTTTCTTAATTGTGTTTTTGGGTAGAATTAAGTGACTCCCTCTCTATATAAAGAGGTAGATTCTTTGTTTTTAAGAAGACCATGATAGACAATATCAAAGATATGAATTGACTAGGTATTGCAATTGTTTTATGGTCCAAGTTTATGTCAAAGAAGAAGAGTATTGAATCCCAAGAGATATCCTTTGAAGAAGGTCCTAATCAGCCAACTGTTGGACCATTTTGGCACCTAAAATGTGTCCAAACTTGTAGCCCAATAACTCCTACATGAAGTCACGTTTTTATAACATAAAAAAGACTTACTTGATATCAAATAAGGGTATAGTAGTTGGGGTAGAAGTTGAGTGAAAATTGGTGCCAAGTTGCTTGCATATTTCCTTCAAGATTTTCAAGATTTCCAATTCTAAGATTGGTTTTGGACTTTCAAGATCATATCCTATGGTAGTTGTACATTTTGTCCAAAGTAGTTAGGACTTTATTTCTTTTTCAACGATTTCTAAGATTTCCAATATTGGTTTTGGACTTTCCACATCATATCCTAAGGTAGTTGGACATTTTGTCCAATGTAGTTAGGACTTTTTGTCTGAAGTAGTTAGGATTTTATTTCATTATATTTCTTGGTATATTTAAGTGACTCCCTCTCTATATAAACGGGTTTATTCTTTGTTTTTAGGGAGATCATGATAGACAATTTTGACAAAAATTGTGAGATTTGTCTTGCACTCTTGTGTGTGGCTACTGATGGATTTACTCTTCAACCTTCAAGAATCAACTTAAGGTGGTAAGATTAAACCCTTTTCGAAATCTTAGATCTCTTCTACGTATTCAAGAAAGGTGGTAAGTTTAGACTTATTGTTGTTCTTGTTATTATAAAGGGTCATGTATCACAATCTCTCTCTTGTTTTTAATTCTCTACCAAAGGCAATTAGTTCTTTGTTAGCTAATTGTTGTTGCTAGGATTCAACTTCAAGAATAAACTTCTTGAATTTAAGAAACTCTTTCTTGAATTCAATCTATCTATCTTTTTCCTTTCTTTATTTTCTTTTAGTTTCTGCACGCTTTTCTTGTTTTTCTTTAGTAACTCTTGGACCCCTATCATGTTGTTATCATCTGAGCTCCTCCCCCAGTCTGCGAAGTAGTTGATACAAGCGTAATCAATCCCGCCTGAGCCAATATACCAAACATGCTCAGGAACTGCACTAAAGACTCATGAAGTCCCGGGGTAGCAATAGGCACCTCTGGTGCTTGGTGCCTTGCTGGAGCTACTAATGGATCCTCAGTTGCTGCTCTGGTAGGTTCTTTACTTATAACACGTGCTCACCCTCGGCCTTTACCTCTATCTCTGCCTCATCCTCTAGCAACATCGGCTCTTGGGGCAACATCATCGCTAACTGCAGCTTGTGTCCTCACCATCTGTGTGAGAATATAATGACAAAGGCTCAAACTCTGAAATCAAAAAACACACACGATAGGATTGAAAGAAGTGAAGGATCCTAATAGTTTTGTAGCCTCTCGGAGATAAGTACAGACATCTCCGTACTGATCTGCAAGTCTCTACTAAGATTTAGTATGACTCATAGCACCTATGAACCTAGAGCTCTGACACCAACTCACGACTCCAAATTCCCACCTTAGGATATCGTGATGGCACCTGGACTCTAAGACTAGTTAAGCCTGACATACAATGAGAGTTAACATAATTTACAGATTAGATATCAAATTAAACTATTAAGCTATCATAATAAAACCTAAATAGTACAACTGTCAAAAATTCCAAAAACTTGGTGGAAACGAGTCATAAGCTCTACAACGAGTGCACTAATAATCTCTAAATACAATAGTGGTTTGAACAAGAGATAAACAATGATACAACTAAAATAAGGTGATGACTCTGAGGCCTGCGATCATCGAGCAGGTGGACCTTGAAGTCTTCTAAAATAAATGGTCAGTCACTAGCATCCAACACGGGAAGATGTACATCTGAATAAAAATGTGCAGAAGCGTAGCATGAGTACACCGCAATGGTAGACGGTAAATATTATGACTAACCTCGGTGGAATAGTGATGAGGAACGGTCGAGACACTTACTAGATAAAATAATATGTGCAAGTAATAATATTAAGCTAACAGAGGAATGAATATCAATGTAAGGCTAAACAGGGAAAGAATAAGTATATAACGCTAGAAAATGGAAAGTAGGAGCAATAGTAAGCAACAAGGAGTAAACATGTGATAACGTTGCAAGGTAACCAGAACACATTTAAAGTACTAGTGAAACCAATTAAGGAAAACAGTGACAACCAAATAATCAACCGTTATTTCACAAGGATTATACAAGAATTACACCGAGGTACCATGCCTCATA
>AWOL01S0008410.1:31724-67305 GCA_000715115.1 Nicotiana otophora
AGATATACAAGAGTACATGTACACGATCAATGAACATCAAGAATTATACTTCTGGATTGATATAGGTGACAGATTACGGTGTATGGTTTTCAAGGGGACTATCATAGCTCGAGTCAACAAGTAAGATCAGAGACATCGAATAGCACATTGGAAACAACACAACTAAATCCCTTGATATGCATGACTCACACAAGATAGTCTCACCACCACACAAATATTATCAATGACAATGCCCCCCGGCCATCACAAATCATCCTCGACATAAGCCCCTATCCCGATGCGTGTGCAACAATAAAGTAAATGCCCGCCTTATCTCGCCACATGCGCATAATAATTATCTCGCCTTGTATCGCCACATACACAAACCAAACATATATAGCCCGCATTGTCACACCGCATGTGCAAATATCAATAATAACAATAGTTAGTGCAAGGCGCTGTAACTTTCTCACCTCTGATGCTTCCTTGCATAGTTATTTCGGTACCCTTGACTATGCCTCGCGCATGCGAGGTTTACCCAAGCTATTTTTATTTTCATCCTCAATTTTGGGATATGTTCACTTATTTAAAAACCATACCTCGATCCCCCAAACCTCAAACACGATAATCTACTCTAGAAATGGAAGCTCTCAATAACCTAACTTCCCCAAGGTCCCTCCATCATCCATGATATTCGATCGAAACACCATTGTTGAGAAAGGAAACCCTAGAACTCGAATTCAAGGGGATTGAACGTCAAAAAGGTAATGCTTCTACTCCCAAATCATTTATAGCTATGAATTGATGAGTTTTGAGATAATAGTAAATGGGTTTGATAAAGAGAACCATATGATCCATTGTAGGCTTTTGGATTGTAGACTTGTGATTGTTGTAAACATTTGGGTGATGAGAAATGGTGTTAGTTACATCTATTTGGGATTGTAGGATCACTTAGAAGTAGTAGAATGAGAACTTGGTGAAGAAAAGACCAATTACTAAGGGCTATGAGGCTTTACGCCTAAAGGGTGTTTGATAGAATTCCTAAGTGACTAAAACATTAGAATTAGTCCTAATATTGGTTCATCTTGATATATATTGACGTAGATTTTTGTTGAAGGAGGCAACGAACGTTGTGATACACTTAAAAGGGCCAGAGTCAAGGTATGTGAGGCTAACTCTCTTTATCACATTATTTGATTCCATGTGGTGACTTTAGGAACTTTTTAGTTCTTGATCATTCAAGAACACGTTTCTTGATATAAATTTGTTCTTTTAATATCATAGAATCATAACTTTCATTGAACAGATGCAACATCAATCTTTACTTGTTTTGAACGAGTAAATAGTCTTTCTTATAGTTCAAATCGTCATCTATTCCCTCATTTTTGATCCGTGATATTACGAGTCCTAAAACTTGAGATACATTATTTCTTGAATTTTCCCACAAACCATGTTTTTGTTTCAAGATCTTGATTCTAACCGGTTGGTTCTTTGTTAACTCGAAAATCACATGAATGCTCCATGCATGTAACACCTTATAAATCCGGATTAGTTGTGGATGTGTTAAATAAGTATTAATATGACCTTCTAGACATGTGAAGTCCTATCAGGATGAGTATGGGCGGAAACAATTGTTTTAAGATCAAGACCGAGAGTGAGGTGTATAAAATTAAATAGAATTGACTCAGTTTATAGGAGGTATGTCTTATAGCCTTAGTCAGTGCAAGGCCATGAAAACTCGCAGTCATAGATAGTGCAAGGCCAGAAAAACTCAGTGCCATAGACAGTGCAAGGCATTATCCAAGGCATCATCCTTAGCGCCCCAAACAGTGCAAGGCGTTGTAATTTTCTCGCCTCTGATGGTTCCTTGCACAGTTATTTCGGTGCCCCTGACAATGCCTCGCGCAGGCGTGGTTTACCCGAGCTATTTTTATTTTCCTTCTCAATTTTGAGACATGTTCACTATTTAAAAGCCCTACCTCTATCCCCCACACCCCGGACACGATAACCTACTCTAGATATTGTATGTTACTATAAGAAGCATCTATTATTGTGAGATAAAATATTTGACAGTACTCTCTTAGGTAATGTGACTAAGTATTTACCACAAATGTTTAATGTCTGGTATGATTTTTGAAGTGTATAGAATGTTTGGGGTTAGATATTCTAATTTCGTTTAAGAGATGAAATTTCTCTAAGTGTGATCCATGTACATATTTGTTTTCAATAAAGGGATAGTATGTGACCGTAGAATAGGTTCCAGTGGTAAGGTGGGTTTTTAAAAGAAGAACAAGAAAACATGATTCTAGCAGGTGGTTATTAAAACAATAGTAAGTATCTTGAGTAGATACAATTAATTAGCAATTCCAGCAGAGCTAGTAGAGGTGCGGTTTGATTTACTTAGTTAGGTTAACACTAGTGAGTGGGTAACAGTTTGAAACAACGAACGCATGTTAGAACCCGAAGAGTTTAAGTTAAACTTGAAGTACAGTGACAGTGTGGAAAAAAGCATATAGTAGTAAGAGCGCAAACTATAGATGAATGGCCTTTAAAAACTATCAAAAAAGGGTCCCCCTAGGATTGACAATGTGAGCAGAGTTAAATCATTTACGATTGTGTACGGTAGTTGTAAATAGAATAGCTTTCCCTTTATGTATATAATTTAGCTTCTTCTAGTAAGAAAGATTTATCACAAGTAATTCGGAAGATGAGTCATCATTGACATAAAGTGCAAAGAATTGCAGAAGATAGAGAAGTTTATTTGGATCCCAACATAAGAGAAGGATCCGCAAGTATAAGACCTTTGGTCTAAAGGGGAGATGTGAAAATCGTCAGTAAGTAAAGTTGGAGATTTGAAATCCACATAGTGAGCTTGGGGATATAAAAACTATAAAATCATGCCCAGTAAAGTGTCACGATGGTAGTTCCAATGCAGGCGACTCTAAAATTCCGAGTAATGGTCAGAGACTTAGCTCACAACAATACTATAAGTGTTTTTAGGAAGTACCTCAAAAAGATAATCAAGTATGGATAGTATAGCTCATGATTGAGGTAGATAAGAGAACTCTGGTGAAAGACATTCACCGCCTAGCCAAGGTAGGAATTCGGCTTTCAGATACCAAAGATAGTGGAGTTGTTGTCCAAAACAGGACTTGCTCCTCCTTAGTAGCTGAAGTGAAGGAGAAACGGTTTGATGATGCCTACTTGATGTAGCTGAAAGAGGGAAATCACATGCATTATATGATGGCTTTTGAACAAGGGGGAAATGATGCTACCTTGAGGTACCAAGATAGATTGAGTGTTCCAACCATAGATGGACTTAGCGAGGGAGGAACATGTTAGAAGCCCATAATTCCAGGTATTCTACCCACCTAGGTTTCCCAAAGATGTATCATGATCTTAAGGAGATCTTATTGGTCGTTGGCCATGAAAAGAAACGTCACAGACTTTGTGGCAAAGTGTCCAAATTGTCAGGAAGTGCACAAATCCGAGCATTTTACCATAGAATATACATATCTTTAGTGAAGATGGTAAATATGGACTTCATAATAGGATTATCTGGCTTATTTGGAAAGCATTATTTGTAAGGGCGAAGGTGTAGATCGCCAATTGGTTGGTTCGAAATTGGCAAAGCACAGTTGTTAGGACCAAATTTGGTCAATCTGTCTATGGAGAAAGGCAAGATGATTCAAGAGCATTTTAAGACAGTTAAGAGTCGCCAAAGGTCCTATTCAGACGTGTAGTATAGAGACCTAAAGTTTCAAGTTGACGATTAGGTGTTTCTAAAAGTTTTGCTTGTGAAAAGTGTTATGAGATTCGGGAAGAAAGGAAAGCTCAATTTCAGACACATCGGGTTGTATAGGATCCTACAAAGTGTCGGGAAAGTAGCTTATGAGTTAGAGTTGCCACTAGAATTGGAGGATGTACACCCAGTATTTCACGTGTCATGTTATAACATTCAAGTTTCCAGTATTCAGATATCATGTTAGAACATTCATGTCAGTTCAATACTCAGATACTCATGTCAGTCTAGTACTCAGATATGCATGCCAGCTTAGTACTCAGATACTGATGTCACTTTAGTGAGTAGATATTTAGGTTAGTGCAATACTCAAATATTTATGCCAGATCAGTATTCATATATCCACGTTAGTCAAAAATTCACGTATCCATAACGGACAAGTATTCATGTATATGTTTCATATTATGGGTATTATGGTGCCCTATGAAGCTAACGTTATGATCTATTAGTTGGCAAGTGTTTTGGAGAAATATCAAAGGTAGCTATCCTTTTCATTCAGAACTTATATTATAATCTCCATGTCAATCAGTATCCAGTCAGCTCAGTGTTAAGTATGTTCAGCAGCCATTCAGTTCAGTAGCTATTCAGTTAAGTATCTCAACACATCAGTAATCATGTATCCATTCAGTTAAGTATGCATGTGTTCATGACAGTACAATGTTCACATGTTTCCATCAGTCCCTTTAAGGTCTAGAGGGAGTCGTAGTTATAATCAGGACAATCATTCGAGGACGAATGATCCCAAGGGCGAGATAATGTAACACCCCATAAATCTGGATTAGTTACGGATGCGTTAAATGAGTATTAATGTGACTTTCTAGACATGTGAATTCCTATCAGGATAAGTATGGGTGGAAACAATTGTTTTAAAATTAAGACCGAGAGTGAGGTGTATAAAATTTAATAGAATCGACTAAGTTTATGGGAGGTAAATCTTATAGACTTAGTCAGTGCAATGCCATGAAAACTCACACCCATACAGAGTGTAAGGACATAAAAACTCAGTGCCACAGACAGTGGAAGGCACTGTCCAGGGCATCATCTTCAACGCCCCAGACAGTGCACCTCTAATGGCGCCTTGCATAGTAATTTTGGCGCCGAGCTATTTTTATTTTCCTCCTCCATTTTGGGATGTGTTCACTTATTTAAAAGCCCTACCTCGTTACCCCAAACCCCAAACACCAAAATATTCTTTAGAAAGGGAAGCTCTCAACAACCTAACTTCCCCAAGGTCCCTCCATCATCCAAGATATTCGATCGAAATACCATTGTTGAGAAAGGAAACCCTAGAACAACAATTCAAGAGGATTGAAGTTCAAAAAGGTAATGCTTCTACTCCTAAATCATTTATAGCTATGAATTGGTGACTTTTGAGAGAATAGTAAATGGGTTTGATAAAGAGAACCATACTAACTATGCTAGGCTTTTGGATTGTTGACTTATGATTGTTGTAAACATTTGGGTGATGATAAATGGTGTTAGTTACATCTATTTAAGATTGTAGGATCACCTAGAAGAAAAGACCAATTACTAAGGGCTTTGAGGCTTTATGCCCAAAGGGTGTTTGATAGAATTCCTAAGTGACTAAAACATGAGAATTATTACTAATATTGGTTCATCTTGATATATATATTGACGTAGATTATCATTGAAGGAGGCAGCGAATATTGTGACACGCTTAAAGGGGCCAACGTTAAGGTATGTGAGGCTAACTCTCTATGTTTGGGAATGTTAATAATTCTCCCTGCAATGCGTTTCCTTTATGTTTGGGAACTAGGCTAACTATTCAAGCCTAGTTCCTTGAATAGTTGCAGAACTTCTATTAACTAGCTTCATTACTTGTTCATGACTTTCAATCTGAACGTTGTGAGTTCTGTGCATATTCAATATAGACTTGGGGTTAATGTCCTCGAGTCCCGGTATATGTAAAACCCCGGAAATATTTTGAAGTACTTAAGTGTAAAGCTCGGTAAAATTTGCAAAGAAAATAATGTTTCATGGTGCTTGGACCTTTTGGGTTGAACAATGCACCGAAAAGTAAAGAAAATGTTTTGGCGGAAAAGCGCGTTTCTGTGGTCCATTATGCGACCACAGAATCACTTTGTGTACAGCATAATGGCCGCAGAGTGAGGCAGTTAATTGGGACAGTGGAAAGCAATTATGCGAATCGCATAACAGTTATGCGGTACACTATGCGACCGCAGAACAGTAATGCGGACTGCATAGTGACCGCAGACACAGACAGATTCTTGGTCATTTTGGACACCAATTATATGACAGATATGCGGTCCGCATAACCATTATGCGGTCGCATATGCGACTGCAAAACCTATTCCGGAGCTTCATTTTTGGATTTTTAAAACCCGACCTACTTTGTTAAATACACATTTGGATCATTTTTGAGCTATAATCTGATATTCTAGAGTAAGAGAGAGTACCCTAGAGTGAGAAGGTATTCCTTAATAATTTATTTTTCAATTCTTGCTCAAGGTTTGGAAGATTAAGAAGGGATACTCACTAGGTATTCATCCTAGAGGTAAGATTCTACACCCTAACCCTCAATTTCGAATTTTATCTAGAAATGGGTAATTAGCAAGATAATGATTGGGCATGAGAGTTGTTTATTCTACATGCATGTGATATCAAGGGGTGTAGGAAGATTTATGAACTAATCTTGGTAAAGATTGGGTTGTGGGATGATGGAATCCTCCATAAAATGACCTTAACACCTTAATGCACACCTAGTGTTTGATAAAATGCTTAAATATGCTAGAACTACGATCATCTTCCTAATTTTGATTCAATTTGTTATATTTATGCAGTAGATTGAAGTTGCTAAGAATTCCGCAACAGTTCGAGTGAAAGGAAGCTCAAGCGAGGTATGTTGGCTAAACGCTTCTCTTAGAATTGAATCCCACGATATTCATACAAATTATGTAAGTCCCGAGTGGTTCATTATAAAATTGGCTATTCCGAGTAAGATTTGGTTGAAAGATATATGTTCAACAAGTATCCCAAATGCTTTATTCATGTTATGTTATCAATTGAGGATGTGTTAAAATATGGGTTGTGCATTAATAATGTTTCGACTTCAAGTCAAGTTCAAACGAAGGCTATTATGCCCTATTTTGTGAAATATCTCTATGTGCCTTAGACTCTAAATTGCTCACATGTGTACTACACACCTTGATTTATATTATATTTGTTATTGTTGATGATGATGATGATATTTGAAATTGAAAAGGCGAGTAGGAAAAACTGAATATGGCCAACGTGCCAAGAATCATCTTATAATTATGGACATTAGTGCCAATGAAATGAAACAATGTGAAAGTAATATAAAATGCAGTGATTGATATAAAAAGGTTGATGTCTCGAATAAAACATCGTAGTTGGTCGGGTCGTGATCAGACACCATGTCGTACACATGGTGGTGATTGTGCTGGAAATTGTAATTGAAATTTTTATTTTGGTCGATGTCAATGGATAGCCTAGTCGATCGGGTCGTGATCGGACTCTGTGTTAAAGATGATGGTATTTATATTGATAGTAATTGTGGTTGATTCTCTAATAAGATAGCCTAGCCGATCAGGTCGTGATCAGACTCTGTACTAACATTACGGTGGTACTGGTATTGATAGTAATTGTGGTTGATTCTGTAATGAGATATCCTAGCCGATCGAGTCGTGATCAAACTGCGTGCTAAAAGTACAGTGGCATTGGTATTGTGAACATCAGTATTGTGAACTCTGATATTGTGAACAATGGTAATGTGAAATATGGAATATCGATGCTAAAATAAATTTCCCAATGTGAGATATGAAAATTAATTTGAACATAGTCTTGACCCTAAATTAAGGTTTGTTGTTGATTATGGATTTCATTAATATTATGATATTCTTGTTTTTATTATTTATTCTATTGAGAGGGTGTTTGGTTATACATACTAGTGCTATTCGATGGTACTAACGTCCCTTTTGCCTGGGGTGCAGAATCTTCAAATGGATGCAAGTGGTTCCACAGCAAGAGATATTGATCAGGGATAGCAGTACACCTTCTTCCCAGTTGACTTGGTGAGCCCCACTTCATCTCGGGCTCATGAATCCATTACACTTTGTGTATTCTGTTTGAGGTATAGCCGGGGCTTTGTTGTCGGCATTATCATTGTACTCTTCCTTATCTATAGAGGCTCCGTAGACATAGCGTGGGTTGTGTACTGGTGCTAGGAAAGACAAAATATGTTATGTTGTGGTTGTATTATTTGTCCATTTGATACTTTAAAAATGATAAAACTATTGGAAATACTATTGGAAATGAATTGGTATTGTAGATATGAACATATTTTTCTCTAATTAATAAAAATATATATTATCTCCATTTGTGGATGAGTTTGGGTAGAATAAAATTTAACAGGCTTTCTCGGTCGGGTTCACTCAGTTAAGCGCCGGTCGCACTCCTCCGTTTTGAAGCTTGACAAACTTGGTATCAGAGCGTAAAGTTTTAAAGTGTCCTAGGATATCTCGGAGCCGTGTCTAGTAGAGTCCTTCTTATCGGTGTGTTGTCAACCACATCTATAAGTTGGAGGCTACTTGAACATTAAGGAACAATACCCTTCTTTGATATTCTGAATCGTGGGATGAAACTGGTTGTGAAACTGTTCTTCCTCTAACTCGTGCGTTGAGGTTCAAGGTAAGTTTAAATGCTCTTTTGGTTTATTCCAAGTAATGTTGTCATGTGACATGACGAATGGGTAAAGGCCTGAATATTAAATAGATGTCACATCTATCATGTTGAATGAATGGTATGGCCATAAGAGACAAGTATATAGTACTATACACATACTTTATATGAGAAGAGTGCTAGAAGTGTTTACCCACCTCAAAAGAGGCATTGACGTGATAAATGAGACCTTAGCTTAACTCGTACATCTCGATAGTGTGGGAACCATGTATCTGATTCTAACATGTAAAGAATTGTTACATAGGCACGTGATATATGAAAGGCATGGCCTAGAGAGTAATGACGAATGTGTAGGTCTCACATGGGAGACAAGAAGTTATGAAATGAGAGTCAATTGAACCCACAATGAGAAGACCCTAGCAGTAGGAAAGTTATAAAAATGCCAGGAATGTGCGAAGTTGTGTTACACTCCAAAAATGATATTGACACGAGGGACTTGGATCCCAGGTCTATGTGGCTGAATAAGAGTGGATAACTTATGAGGTTAATACCATGTGGACTTAAATCTCCCTAATAGTCAGTCATATACAAGAGGACTAGAGATATGAAATATTTGTCCCTCAAATTAGCTAGATTCAAGACTTGTGTCGAAATGTGAAACATTCACCCTAATTGGGGAGAGAAGGGCCATGGTGAGGCTACTTAATACAATAAAACGAGAGTGGGGTCATGTAGCTATGATGTTTTGATATTTTATTGAAGACGTGTAATCTAGAAAAGTGGTAAGGGATAACATGATTCTCTGAAAGGAAATGCAAATGACAAACCACTAGTACAAAAATAATGTGGAAGGTTAAGAAAAGTAAATTCTCTGTACGTGACAATATACATGACAGGGTCAGCGATACTAGTAACTAAGAATAGGGTTTGAAAAAGGGTTTTGTACTTGTTAGAGAGTCAGGAATAACAGAACCCAAGGAAGTGCTACAGATCAAATGTGAAAGGCTTGCGAGTTCCTAGAATTAGTTAATCATGGATTTGCGATTTAGCTAAAGTTCCAAGGCTTTGAGAAAGACAGAATGAGTGGGAGAGATAAATGCGATATTATAATAACCCAAGAGTGCATCAGGACTTGATGGAGAGTCTAATAAGAATCTTACAATCAAGGAAGTGTTAAGTGATACACGGATGAACACACTTTCCCTCGGATATACCAACAAGCGTCGAGAGGCGAGCAGGATGAATTCCCTACTAAGGGAAAAGAACACGTAACGTATGGAAGAGCGCACAGCTATTCACTAACTAGGAGGAATGAGGTGAGAAGAATTGGAAGAAAAATCTATAAATTTAGGCGGCCATGGTTGTCGCAAAATAGTTTGTATCAGAATGGTAAACGCGCCTAGAGCACAAGTGTTAATAGAAGATATAAAGGATCAACTGTAATGAAGTCGAATTGAATGACACTGAATATCAACTAAAAGATTTTTAGGGAGCTCATGTCTACATATTACATTAGAAAGTGAGACTACTGGTGATGAAGTGGTGGTATGATAAACTCAACAAAACAATACAATGATACTATGAGTTCATGGGAGGCAAACAAGTGTGTGGCAAAATAAGGTTGTCAATTATGAATTAAGGGTGAAATGGGATGGGAGTGAATGCTCTAGTCACAAAGGAAATACAGTACCAACATATTGTCTAGACCAAAGGGGAAATGTTTGAAACAGATTAGGAGAGGATGAACACTTGTTGCAAACCACACATGTTTAACATGATAGCTCTTAGGCTGCAATACCAGGAAGCAATATTGGTGACTACAGTACCAGGAATAATGTGAGTTACTCATCGAGGATGGAATCAGGTGGACTAAGTCCTACACTTATGAGGAAAACAAGAAGTCGCCGTTGAAGAATTTAGGAGGACCTCAAGTTTCAGAAAAGGCCCTGTTTAGGCTAAATATATATAAAGGGTATCGATATGTGTTTTGGGAAGTGTTTAGCAATAAAGAGGAATCGTCAGAATGTTCACAAGGTAAGTAGAGTGGTTTCTTAAAATCTTATAAGACTTATAATGAGAAACAATGGTGGCTAAGAAAGGTCCGAGCACGATGTTACTTCACATATTAAGGCAATGCCATGTAGGTTGATGTTATCAGGGTGTGCGCGCAAGCTAGTAGATGTTATTCATTTGAAACAGACGGTCCATAAGAAAACTGACCTAGTGATGTCTTTGGTTGAGAAATTTGGAAAAACAAGTTGAAAGTACTAATAAGATTGTAACCATATCAAGGAAATATTTGTAGAACTCAATTCCTAGGAAGTCATATGAAAGAGAAATCTGATATAGATGTTCCACTAATGATTAAATATGGCAAGATGATCATTTATGACTCTAGGCAACTCAAGAATCATGAGAAAAGAAAAAAAATCCAACACATGACTTAGGACTTGCAGTTGTGATTTTTACATTAATGGTTTGGCGTCATTAATTTTATGGGGTCTAGGTGGACATATTCACGGACCAAAGGATCCTACAATATATCTGTAAATAGAAGAAATTGAATCTAAGGTAGAGAAGATGGCATGAGTTATGTAAGGATTATGATATCAATATTCTATATCATAAGGTGAAGCCAATGTTGTGGAAAATGCTCTTACCCCGAAATATATGGGTAGTTTGGCTCACTTGGAGGCATGTCAAAGGCCGTTGGCCAAGGAAGTTCATCTATTGGCTAGTTTGGGAGTTCGTATTGCGGACTTTAGTGAAGGAGGGTAATTGTGCAGAATAGGGCTGAATCATCACTTGTTGTGGAAGTCAAAGAGAAGCAATACAACGATCCATTGTTGGAGCAATTGAAAGAGGGAATTCATAAACATAAGACCATGCCCTTTTATCTTGGCATGGATGATGGTACACTAAGGTACCAAGGGAGACTATGTGTTCCAAATGTGGATGGTCTCCGTGAAAGAATTTTGACAGAAGCTCACACTTCTAGGTATTCCTTGCACCCAGGTTCTACAAAAATGTATCATGATCTTAAGGATGTCTATTGGTGGAATGATATGAAGAGGAATGTGGTGGACTTTGTGGCAAAATGTTCGAATTGTCAACAAGTGAAGGCCAAACACCAAAGGCCTGGTGGGTTGGCACAAGACATAGAAATTACAATGTGGAAGTGAGAAATGATTAATATGGACTTTGTGGTAGGATTACCACACACTCCGCGCAAGTTTGACTCAATTTGGGTGATTGTGGATCGACTCACGAAATCAGCACACTTTTTGCAATTTAAGTCTACCGACACAGCCAAGCAGTATGTTAAGTTGTATATCAAAGAAATAGTCAGGTTGCATAGCACCCCAATTTCCATCATATCTGATCGGGGAGCACAATTCACTGCTAAGTTTTGTAAGAAATTTCAACAAGGTTTGGGCATTCAGGTGAATCTTAGTACAACCTTTCACCCGCAGACTGACGGACAGGTAGAGCGGACTATTCAAACGCTTGAGGATATGTTGTGTGCTTGTGTGCTAGACTTCAAAGGTAGTTGGCATGATCATTTACCACTTATAGAATTTGCATACAACAATAGCTATCATGCTAGCATTCAGATGGAATTGTTCGAGGCTTTATATGGTAGGAGATGTAGATCTCCCATTGGGTGGTTCAAAATTGGGGAAACATAGTTGATAGGTCCAGACCTTGTGCATCAGGCTGTGGAAAAAGTTAAAATCATTAAGGAGCGGTTACAGACTGCTCAAAGTCGTAGGGATTTGGAGTTCAAAGTATATGATTGGGTATTCTTGAAAGTTTTCCCCGTGAAGGGTGTAATGCGATTTGGTAAGAAAGGGAAATTGAGTCCGAGGTATGTCGGACCGTACAAAATCATTCATAGGATTGGTAAGGTGGCGCACAGTCTTGAGCTACAACCTGAAATGTCATTAGTGCACCCGATGTTTCATGTGTCTATGTTGAAGAAAGTAGTTGGAGATCCGACACTCATTGTTCCGGTTGAGACTATTGAGGTAAATGAGAAATTGACTTACGGAGAGATTCTGGTTTCTATTATTGATCGGCAAATCCGAAAATTGTGAAATTAAGAAATTACCTCCGTGAAAGTGTTAAGGCGAAACCAACAGATTGGAGAGGCTACTTGGGAGGCCGAGGAAGAGATGAAGAAAAAGTATCCTTATTTGTTTGAATGGCCATGTATTTATAAAATTGTGATCTAGGAAAAAAATTATAAGACTTACTTTCTGTGAATTTTGTATCATTTGAACAATTGGCATTAAGGGTGTTCCTTTCTAGAAATATATTGCTTATAAGGCCACAGTTGGTGTTGTTTTGTATTATGTTACATAGTTGGATTATGTATACATTGTTAGGATGTGTTTCTGGGTCTCTCTGGTAGGTGGATAGACCTAATTACAAGAGAAACTCTTGTGAAATTTTTGTAAATTTAGGGAGTTAGTCAAATTTAGGGCTGCTAGTGTATGGTATAAAACAAACTGAGTTGCATAAGATGCTAATGACGGATTTTTACCCTCATTCGAGGACGAATGATTCTAAGAGGGGGAGAATGTAACACCCCGGAAAAATTTTGAAGTACTTAAGTGTAAAGTCCGGTAAAATTTGCAAAGAAAATAATGTTTCATTAGGTTTAACAATGCACCGGAAATTAAAGGAAACTTTTTGTCGGAAAAGCGCATTTCTGCAGTCCATTATGCGATCGCTGAATCACTCTACGGACCGCATAATGGCCGCAGAGTGAGGCAGTTAATTGGGCCAATGCAAAGCAATTATACGGTCGACTATGCAACCACATAACAGGTTCCAGAGCTTCATTTTTGGGTTTTAAAACTAGACCATACTTCGTTAAATACACGTTTGGGGTAGTCTTTGAGCTATAATCTGATATTTTAGAGTGAGAGAGCACCCTTGAGTGAGAAGGTGTTTCTCAATAATTTATTCTTCAATTCGTGCTCATGTTTTGGAAGATAATGAAGGGAAACTCACTAGGTATTCATCCTAGAGGTAAGATTCTACACCCTAACCCTCAATTTCAAATTTTGTCTAGAAATGGGTAATTAGCAAGATAATATTTGGGCATGATAGTTGTTTATTTTACATGCATGTGATATCAAGGGGTGTAGTAAGAATTTTGAACTAAGCTTGGTAAAGATTGGGTTGTGGGATTATGGAATCCTCCATAAAAGGACCTTAAAACCTTAATGCACACCTAGTGTTTGATAAAATGCTCAAATGAGCTAGAACTATGATCATCATCCTAATTTTGCTTCAATTTGTTATATGTCTACTATAGATTGAAGTTTCTAAGAATTCAGGAACATTTAGAGTGTCAGAAAGCTCAAGTGATGTATCTTGGCTAAACTCTTCTCTTAGAATTGAATCCCACGATATTCATACAAATTATGTAAGTCCCGAGTGGTTCATTATAAAATTGGCTATTCCGAGTAAGATGAGGTTGAAAGATATATGTTCAACAAGTATCCCAAATGCCTTATTCATGTTATGTGATCAATTGAGGATGTGTTAAAATATGGGTTGTGCATTAATAATGTTTCGACTTCAAGTCAAGTTCAAACGAAGGTTATTATGCCAAATTTTGTGAAATATCTCTACGTGCCTTAGACTCTAAATTGCTTACATATGTACTACTCACCTTGATTTGAATTGTATTTGTTGTTGATGATGATGATGATATTTGAAATTGAAAAACTGAGTAGGAAATACTGAATATGGCCAACGTGCCAAGAATGATCTTATAATTATGGCCATTAGTGACAATGAAATGAAAAGATATGAAAGTAATATGAAATCCAATGATTGATATAAAAAGGTTGATGTCTCGAATAAGACTGCCTGGCCGGTCGCGTCGTGATCGGACACCATGCCGTACACATGGTGGTAATTATGCTGGAAATTGTTATTGAAATAGTTATTGTGGTCGATGTCCCTAATGCATAGCCTAGCTGATCGGGTCGTGAACGGACTCCGTGTTAAAGACGGTGGTATTGATATTGATAGAATGAATGACTATGTGTCCCAATTCATTGTGAAACATCCCCAGAACCAAACAAACCACCCTAACAAGTTACATAACCACAAATGAACATAGAATGAAAAATAAATAGGGGAACATGGTTATAATTGTAAGGCCCCAGAAAAGTTCGCTAAGGGATCTAAGGTTTTGTGGTGCTGAGGTACGCTAATATGTTTGAAAATTATAGAAAACGAACAACGGTATGGAATATTTGGGTTGTACAATGCATTGGAGAGTTAGAGGTAAAATGTTGCAAAAGAATCACCGTTCTACGGTCCATTGTGCGATCGCGGAATCACTCCGCGGACCGCAATATCCGTCGTAAAGTGAAGTAGAAAGTTGGCAAATTTTGAAATCATTTTGTGGCCATTCTACATGCCTTATTATGCTTATGATATCACAAAATGGTTGCAGAATGATTGTGCTATCGCATAATCGATATGTAATTTTGTGGCCATTCCGCTAGTGTCACGCCCCAACCTCGGGAAGCACGACCGACGCTCCACCGAGTGAACCCAGTCGAGCAAGCCCCTTAGATACTTTCTACCCAGCTCACCAATGATCAAGAGAAGACACGATTGCATTAATTAGACAGTAGAAAGTTCATACATACAATACTATATTGTTTCCTTAGTTACTCCACTTTTAAGTCTCAAAATACACACATTCTTATAGCTTGAGTGGAATAAGTGATCAAAAAACAACATAACTTGTTTAACATTCCCAACACCCATATACAACCCACATAGTGTCTGTAGAGCCTCTAAATGATACCAAATTTATGATAGTGTCGGCAACAAGGCCCCGGATATACCTTGAGAAGTTTTAATAATATGAACAAAAGATACAAAACGCGACCCCGGAATGAAGTGGGGCTCACCAAGTCTATTGGGAAGAGGATGTACCACTATTGCTCATTAGCACTGCCTGTTATAGAACCACCTGCATCCATTTAAAGATGTAGCGCCTCCGGCAAAAGGGACGTTAGTACCGTCGAATAGCACTAGTATGTAAAGCTATGCACCATCTCAATAGAATGAATGATAATATAGGGGAAACAATCGAGAATTCAATAACAGCTTCAAATAATATCAAAACATCAAGTTAAGGATCATATAAGTTTTCAAGTTAATTTCCATGTTATTAGGTTAGGTGATCTTTAGTACCGATATTCCACAACTCAATATACCACCTTATTCTTACACGGAGTCCAATCACGACCTGATCGGCTAGGTTGTCTCACTTGAGACATCAACCATAATCACAATTTCATCATAATTTCCAGCATAGTACCACCATGTGTGCAGCATGGCGTCCGATCACGGACCGATCGGCTAGGCCGTCTTACCCAAGACATTACCATTTTCGGTCAATCATCTCACATCATACTTCTTTCATATACCTTTGATTCATTGGCACTAGTGGCCAAAAGTTTAAAGTCATCCTTGGCACTTGGCCATATTTCATAATTCTAATTCCCTTTTCCACATTCAAACATCATTATCATTATAAACAACAATAAAACTTTCCATTCAAGACATTAAATTCACATGCGAGCAATTTGGGAATCTTAGGCACATAGAGTCTTTTCATACAATTTGGCATAACAATAAAACTCTAAGATGTGCTAGCTTGACTATGACCATAAAATTTCCTATCCCATATATTTGATCACGGGATGATGCTTCTTGTTTGACATGCCTGAACCTACAATACTCAATAGATTTGCTACAAACAGGAACAACGAGGTTCAATATTTTGCTGGAAATATTCAAGAATCCATCAACGTGGTTAGTACGACATTTCAGGAGGTTATATCCTAAGAGACAAGAAGGTCACTACCAATAGCGCTGACGTGGTGATTCGTTGTGGTGACATCATCGGTTCAACAAATGAGTCATAGAGTTTCCTAGTAGGCATTGATAAGGTAGGTAAAATGTTTATGATTATGAGATTTAAAATAAATGAGTCATGAAAAGGACATCAACAATTGTTTCATTCCATTCGTGGCTTATTTGGCAATATTAAGCCTCAAAGAGAGCTAATACTTATGTGACACCAGTCGCCTCTTGGTATGTAGGGAGAAATCAGTTTAACTCGAAATGAGAATATTCTAGCACCCTGAATATGATATGGGTTCCAAGATACACAAAGTTGCATTCCACTCTTAACAGTAACTAGCACAAGGAATCTAGGCCATAAGCTTACGGGGATGAAAAGAAGTGGAACACTTGTGAGATTATTATCATTACAACAACTTAACCTTTGCCAATATTTGATCCTATGTGAGAGGACTATAGATACGACGAGTTTGTCTTCCAATTCAATATGCTCATCATAAGGCTGCTTAACAAGAGGCGACTGGTGTCACATAAGTATTAGCTCTCTTTGAGGCTTAATATTGCCAAATAAGGCACGAATGGAATGAAACAATTGTTGTTGTCCTTTTCATGACTCATTTCTTTTAAATCTCAGAATCATAAACATTTTCCCTACCTTATCAATGCCTACTAGGAAACTCTATGACTCATTTGTTGAACCGATGATGTCACCACAACGAATCACCATGTCAGCGCTATTGGTAGTGACCTTCTTGTCTCTTAGGATATAACCTCCTGAAATGCCATACTAACCACGTTGATGGATTCTTGAATATTTCCAGCGAAATATTGAACCTTGTTGTTCCTGTTTGTAGCAAATTTATCGAGTATTGTAGGTTCAGACATGTCAAACAAGAAGCATCATCCCGTGATCAAATATATGGGATATGGAATTTTATGGTCATAGTCAAGCTAGCACATCTTAGAGTTTTATTGTTATGCCAAATTGTATGAAAAGACTCTATGTGCCTAAGATTCCCAAATTGCTCGCATGTGAATTTAATGTCTTGAATGGAAAGTTTTATTATTGTTTATAATGATAATGATGTTTGAATGTGGAAAAGGGAATTAGAATTATGAAATATGGCCAAGTGCCAAGAATGACTTTAAACTTTTGGCCACTAGTGTCAATGAATCAAAGGTATATGAAAGAAGTATGCTGTGAGATGATTGGCCGAAAATGGTAATGTCTTGGGTAAGACGGCCTAGCCGATCGGTCCGTGGTCGGACACCATGCTGCACACATGGTGGTACTATGCTGGAAATTATGATGAAATTGTGGTTATGGTTGATGTCTCAAGTGAGACAACCTAGCCGATCGGGTCGTGATTGGACTCCGTGTAAGAATAAGGTGGTATATTGAATTGTGGAATATCGGTACTAAAGATCACCTAACCTAATAACATGGAAATTAACTTGAAAACTTATATGATTCTTTACTTGATGTTTTGATATTATTTGAAGCTCTTATTGAATTATCGATTGTTTCCCCTATATTATCATTCATTCTATTGAGATGGTGCATAGCTTTACATAATAGTGCTATTCGACAGTACTAACGTCCCTTTTGCCGGGGGCGCTGCATCTTTAATGGATGCATGTGATTTTTCAGCATGCGGCATTGATCAGTGATAGCAGTACACTCTTTTCAGCTGATTTGGTGAGCCCCAATTCATTTCGGGGTCATGTATCTTTTCTTTCTCATGTACTGTGTTTTGAGGTATAACCGGGGCCTTGTTGCCGGAATTTCTATATTACTCTTCTATTGTACTTAGAGGCTCCGTAGACAGGTTGTGGGTTATGGTTGATGTTGGGAATTGAACTAGAAATGTTGGTACTTGAAAATTATGATTTTTATTAATTCTATAAACTTGTAACGTTTTGGAAATTATGAATGAAGTTGCTAATGGGAATGAAAAGGAAGTTGTTAATAAAATCTTTTTAGTGATTGATTAATGGAGTACATCTCCTCTTTATTCATGGATGAGTTTGGGTAGAAGGAAGTCTAATAGGNGGTCGTGCTCCCTGAGTTTGGGGCGTGACACTTACCTTTAGGATGAAGACTTCCTTTGTTAATCCTCAATGATTGAGCAAGAATTGATGGATAATAGGTTGAATGGTTCTCCCCCACTTTAAGAACTCTCTCTCTCACTCTAAAATATCATAAATGTGCTCAAAATGAGCTATGTCTTATGTTTTAACAAATAAGGGTCGAGTTTAAAAACCCCATAAATGAAGCCCTGGAACAAGAAATGCGGTCGCATATGCGACTGCAGAATGGTTATGTGGTCCGCATATCGGCCGCATAATTTGGGTGCCAAAACTAGAAAGGAACTAATAGGTTCTGCGGTCCCATAATGCACCGCAAAACCTCCCTCTGAAAAATCTCAAAGCTGGATATGCGATAAGAGTGCGGCCCGTGAAATGGTTATGCGGTTGCATAATGAGCCGCGAAAATGACATTGAGATGACCCAGAAAACTGCCCCACTCTGCGACCATTCTGCGGTCCATAGAGTGGTTCTACGGTCGCAGAATGGGCCGCAGAAATGTCTACTTCTGCCCAACATCGTCCTTCAACTCCCAACGCACTGTTTAATCCAAAAAGTATGAACTGTGGCTCGCAAGCTCGCCGTGAAGAATTTCAACTATTGTTAACCTCTACGCCTACCCCGACATCATGGAACCACGAGTTTTAGAAAAGATTTCATGGGGCCTTACATCCTCTCCCATTTAAGATCATCTATTCGCGAATGAGGGTCAAGGTTCACTATTAGCATTTTATGCAACTCAGTTTTCATACCACACACCATCAGTCCCAAATTTTACTAACTCCCTATATTTCCAAAAATTTTGCCAGACTTTCCCTTGTAACTAGGCCTATCCACCTGTCAGAGAGCCCCAGAAATACATCCTTAAAACATATGCACAAACCACTGACGTAACATAACTCGTACCAACACAAACTATGGCCTCACATACATTATATTACCAGAAAGGAACATCCTTAACGTCAACTGTACAAATGGTACATAATTCACAAAAAGTAACTCTTAGAATTTTCATAAATTACAACTTTATAAATACATGGCTATACAAACAAATAAGGATACTTTTTCTTAATTTCCTCATCGGCCTCCCAAGTAGCCCCTTCAACCTGTTGGTTCTGCCATGGCACTTTCACGAAGGCAATTTCTTTATTTCTCAACTTTCGGACTTGCCTATCAAGAATGGCAACTGGAATTTCTTCATATGAAAGTTCTTACATAACCTCAATGGCCTCAACTCGCACAATAGCTGACGGATCTCCAACTACCTTCTTCAAGATAGACACATGGAATACTGGGTGAACTAATTACATCTTAGGTGGTAGCTCAAGCTTGTACGCCACCTCAGCGATCCTCTGAATAATTCTGTACGGTCCGACATACCTCGGACTCCATTTCCCTTTCTTACCAAAATCACATTACACCTTTCATGAGGGAAATTTTCAAGATACCCAATCATCTTCTTTGAACTCCAAATCCCTACGACGAACATCCAAATAGGACTTTTGATGATTCTGAGCAGTCTTCCATTCAAGATACAACGCTGGCCCTATGAACTCTGCTTCCCCAATTTTGAACCACCCAATGGGAGACCTACATCTCCTACCATATAATGCTTCAAATGGTTCCATCTGAATACTAGCATAAAAGTTGTTGTTATAAGCAAACTCTATGAGTGGAAAATGATCATCCCAGCTACCCTTGAAGTCGAGAACACAAGCACACAACATGTCCTCAAGCATATAAATAGTCCACTCAGCTTGCCCATTGGTCAGTGGATGGAAGGTTGTACTAAGATTCACCTGAGTACCCAAACCTTGCTGAAATTTCTTCCAAATATTTGCCCTGAATTGAGCCCCTCGATCGGAAATTATAGAAACTGGAGTTCCATGCAGCCTGACTATTTCCTTGATGTATAACTGAGCATATTGTTCCGCTATGTCGGTAGATTTAATTGGCAAGAAATGTGCTGATTTTGTGAGCAGATCCACAACCACCCAAATTGAGTCAAATGTGCGCAGAGTGCGTGGTAATCCTATCAGAAAAACCATATTAATCATTTCCCACGTCCACATTGGAATTTCTATGTTTTGTGCCAATCCACCTGGCCGTTGGTGTTCGACCTTTACTTGCTGACAATTCAGACACCTTGCCACAAAGTCTGCTACATTCCTTTTCATGTCATTCCACCAATAGACTTCCTTGAGATCATGATACATCTTCCTAGAACCCGGGTGAATGGAATACCTAGAAGTGTGAGCCTCGGTCATGATTCTTTCACGGAGATCATCTACATTTGGAACACATAGCCGCCCTTGGTACCTTAGTGTGCCATCATCCATGCCAAGAGTAAAAGCCATAGTTTTATGTTTTTGAATCCCCTGCTTCAATTGCACCAAAAATGGGTCGTTGTATTGCTTCTCTTTGACTTCCACAACAAGCGATGATTCAGCCCTATTTTGTACAATTACCCCTCCTTCATTAGAGTCTGCAAGACGAACTCCCAAACGAGCCAATTGATGAACTTCCTTGGCTAACGGCATTTGACATGCCTCCAAGTGAGCCAAACTACCCATAGATTTTCAGCTAAGAGCATCTGCTACAACGTTGGCTTTCCCCGGGTGATATGGAATATCAATATCGTAATCCTTGAGTAACTCATGCCATCTTCTCTGCCTCAGATTCAGCTCCTTTTGTTTGAAAATATATTGAACACTCTCGTGGTCCGTGAATACATCAACATGGACCCCATAAAGATAATGATGCCAAATCTTTATTGCAAAATCCACCGCCGCAAGTTCTAAGTCGTGTGTTGGATAATTCTATTCATGATTCTTGAGTTGTCTAGAAGCATATGCTATAACATTGTCGTGTTGCATTAACACACACAAAGCCCAATACTTGAAGCATCACAATATACCAAAAATCCATATGTACCCTCTGGCAGGGTCAACACTAGCGTCGTAGTCAATCTTGATTTCAACTCCTGGAAGCTGCTTTCACAAGCATCATCCCATTGGAACTTAACCTCCTTCTGAGTCAATTTAGTCAATGGAGAGGCAAGAGTAGAGAATCCCTCCACAAACTTGCTATAATACCCTACTAAGCCCAAGAAACTACAAAGCTCGGTTGGTGTTGAATGTCTAGTCCAATTCTTCACTGTTGCTATCTTTTGAGGATCAACCTTAATTCCTTCTCTGGAGATAACATGACCCAAGAATGTGACAGATTCAAGGCAAAATTCACATTTTTAAAATTTTGCGTACAATTGGTGTTGATGAAGAGTCTGCAAAACTGCACTGAGATGATCGGCATGGTCCTCTCGACCTTATGAATAAACAAGAATATCGTCAATGAAATCTATCACAAAGGAATCGAGAAAAGGCTTGAAAACCCGATTCATAAGATCCATAAAATTTGCTGGGGCATTTGCTAACCCAAAAGTCATTACCAGAAATTTAAAGTGCCAATACTGGGTCCTGAAAGCTATTTTCGGAATATCCTGCTCCCGGATCTTCAATTGGTGTTACCCGGAACGTAAATCAATTTTGGAGAAGTACCTAGCACCCTGTAACTGATCAAACAAATCATCTATTCTTGGTAACGGGTACTTGTTTTTGATTGTGACTTTGTTGAGTTGCCGGTAGTCAAAACACATCCTCAGTGATCCATCTTTCTTCCTCACAAAGAGAACTTGTGCTCCCCATTGCAACACACTCGGTCGGATGAAACCCTTCTCTAACAATCCTTCAATTGGTCCTTTTGATCCTTCAATTCTTCTGGTGCCATCCTATAGGGTGGAATAGATATAGGTTGTGTGCCTGGCATCACATCAATCCCAAAATCAATCTCCCTCGGAATCCCATGGAGCTCATCAAGAAAGACCTCGTGAAATGCATTCACCGCTGGCACAAACTCGAGTGTAGGTGCCTCAGCATCGGTATCCGTAACCCAGACCAAATGATAGATACACCTCTTGTTAATCATCTTCTTGGCCTTGAGGTAAGAAATAAACCTACCTTTTGGAATCACATTATTCCCCTACCATTCAACAATTGGCTCATTTTGAAATTCAAACCTCATAATTGTAGTTCGGCAATCGAGCTTGGCAAAACGTGAATAAAGCCAATCCATTCCCATAATTACATCAAAATCGACCATCACCAATTCAATGAGATTGGCCACGGTGTTCCCACCATGCACTGTGACGACACGACCCCTATAAACCAGTGCGACCACAATAGACTCGCCAACCGGAGTAGATACAGAGAACGACTTAGGAAGCTATTGTGGTTCTATCCCAAATTCCATAGCAACATAAGGGGTAACATAGGACAAGGTGGAACCGGGATCAATAAGAGCATATACATCATGCAATTGGACAGTCAATATACCCGTGGCAACATTTGGAGAAGACTCTACTCTATGGCAACCACTCATAGCATAGAAACGGCCGAGTCCTCCTGAATTCTATGCACCACCCCTAGCTGCACCACGCCCTGCTGGTGCTGGAGTGCCTCGAGCTGGAGGGGGTGCTGAAGATGTAGCAGTTGTAGAACTAGATGGCTGTGGGCCCCCTGCCCGCACCGTGGCGGTATGAACGACACTCCCTCTGAATATGACCCCTAAATCTGCACTAGTAGCAGATCCCCAGGTGCATCTTCCCACACCTGGGACATGGGGGCCTCCGCTACTGCTGGAATCTTCCTCATGATCGGCCCTGCTGGTGGGGTCCCCTGCAGCCCTGAATGTGCCTGAAACGACTCCCCTTCTGCTGACTGGGCCCTGCTGGCGGTTTACTAGCTGAAGATTGAGCAAAAGACTGGGATGGCCCAGATGACACTCCCCTGAAAGCTGATCTTCACCCACCAAATGACTCCAT
The DNA here is from genome assembly GCA_000715115.1 of Nicotiana otophora. Lineage (NCBI taxonomy): Eukaryota > Viridiplantae > Streptophyta > Magnoliopsida > Solanales > Solanaceae > Nicotiana > Nicotiana otophora. Next base: position 55,061 of record AWOL01S0008410.1, read on the forward strand.
AAAGATGCCCGCGGACCGGGCCTTGTTGGTACCCTCTCACTCCATTCTATTCTTCAACTTACGATTCTATGTAGCTTGAGAAACTGCTACCATCTTCCCATAGTTCATATCTACATTTAAGGCAGTTGTAGCGGCCTCATTGATAACCAAGGGGCTAAGGCCCTGCACCAACCGGCGCACTCTAGCCTCCATAGTAGGCAACATGAGAATGGCATATTTAGACAGATGCACGAACTCCATGTGATACTCCCACACACTCTTACTTCCTTGGATAAGGTTCTCAAACTCTGCGGCGCGAGCTTCCCTAGTCTCGGCCGGCAAGCAATGGTCCATGAAAGTGTGAGTAAACTCACTCCACCTTGTTGGAGGGCTCCCCTCCTCCCGAGAGTCCTCCCACAGCTCAAACCAAAAATAGGCCACCCCTTTCAGGTAGTAGGCGGCCAACTCCACTCCCTCCATCTCAGTAGCACGCATAACCCGGAGAGTCTTATGCATCTCGTCAATGAATTCTTATGGGTCTTCCTCGGGATTAGCGTCTGTCAACAATGGAGGATCCAACTGAAGAAACCTGTTCACCCTGGAACTACTAGAATCCCTTTGTTGGCTAGAAGAAGTGAGTGCAACATTTGATCGCTGGGTTTGAGAAGCCACTATCTGTGTCAACATCTGGATAGCTCCCTAAGATTCAGCATCCGAAACACCAGAATCTGAAGCAAGAGCTGGAGATGGAACCGGAATAGTAGTTGAAGGAACCATTGCATCTTCAGTAGGTGCAGGAACTGGTGTGGCCCATTCAGGTGTAGTAGAATCAGGCAGTGTAGCAGTCGGGGGATTATCCTCACCCCTCGGGTATCCACCTGCATCATCAAATAAAGGGTCAACTGCCACTCCTAAGGTGGCACTGACTCCATGGCCAGTTCTTGCACTCTTTTTAGGTGCCATGTACTGCAAGTTAAAGGAATGCACGAGTTAGAGGGGGAACCGTTTCACAATCAGTTTCATTGCACAATCCAGAATATCAAAGAAGGGTATTGTTCCTAAATGTCCAAGTAGCCACAACTTATAAATGTCATCGACAACACGCCGATAAGAAGAACTCTACTAGACACGGCTCCGAGACATCCTAGGACACTTTAAAACCCTAGGCTCTGATACTAAGTTTGTCACGCCTAACCTCGGGAAGCGCGATCGGTGATCAACCGAGTGAACCCGGTCGAGAAATCTTGTTAGATACTTTCTACCCAGCTCGCTCATGATCAAGAGAAGACACGGGTTTATTAATTAGACAGTAGGAAGTTCATACATACAATACTAAATCGTTTCCTTACTTACTCCACTTTTAAGTCTCGAAATAGACACATTCTTATAGCTTGAGCGGAATAAGTGATCAAAACACAACATAACTTGTTTAACATTCCCAACACCCATATACAACCCACATAGTGTCTATGGAGCCTCTAAAAGATACCAAAGAGTTTATTATAGTGCCGGCGACAAGGCCCCGGCTATACCTTGAGACGTGATAATAATATGAACAAAAGATAAAAAACGTGACACCGGGATGAAGGGGGGCTCACCAAGTCTGCTGGGAAGGGGATGTACCACTATCACTGATCAGCACTACTTGCTATGGAACCACCTACATTCATTTAAAGATGAAGTGCCCCCGATAAAAGGGACATTTTAGTACCGTCGAATAGCACTAGTATGTAAATCTAAACACCCTCTCAATAGAATAAATGATAATACAGGGGGAACAATCAAGAATTAAATAAGAGCTTCAAATAATATCAAAACATCAAGTTAAGGATCACATAAGTTTTCAAGTCAATTTCCATATTGTTAGGTAAGGTGATCTTTAGTGCCGATATTCCACAATTCACAATACCACCGTATTCTTACACGGAGTCCGATCACAACCCGACCGGCTAAGTTGTCTCACTTGAGACATCAACCATAACCATAATTTCATTATAATTTCCAGCACATTACCACCATGTGTGCGGCATGGCATCCGATCACGGACCGATCGTCTAGGCCGTCTTACCCAAGACATTACCTTTTTCAGTCAATCATCTCACAACATACTTCTTTCATATACTTTCGATTCATTGGCACTAGTGGCCAAAAGTTTAAAGTCATTCTTGGCACTTGGCCGTATTTCATAATGCCAGTTCCTTTTCCCACATTCAAACATCATTATCATTATTAACAACAATAAATCTTTCCATTCATGACATTAAATTCACATATGCGGAATTCAGGAAGCTTAGGCACATAGAGTCTTTTCATACAATTTGGCATAACAACCTTTATTTCGATCTTGACTTGATGTCTTACCATTACTAACACATATTTCACATTTTGAACACATCCTCAAATGGAGATATGACATGATGAAGCATTTAGAACAAATATTGAACATACATCCTTCAACATAAACATATTGGGAATAGCCAATTCAGTAATGGTCAAGGGCTTACACCGATTACATGAACACTGGGGGATTTGATTCTAAGAAGAAGGGAGTTTAGGAAACATACCTCAATTGAGCTACCTTTAAAATTCTTTGGAATTCTTAGCACATCGATATATTTTAGAAATATAACAAATTGGACCAAGATTAGGAAGATGGTCATGATTCTAACTCATTTTAGCATATTATCAAACACTAGGTGTGCATCAATGTTTTAAGGCCCTTTTTGTTGAAGATTCCATCATTCCCAAACACATTCTCTACCATGTTTAACTCACAACCTTCCCACATACTTCAAGAATACATGCATTCAAGACAACAACCCCCACACCCAATAATTGTCTCTCTAATTATCCCATTTTTTTGTAAAATTCGAAATTGAGAGGTAGGACATAGATTCTTACCTTTAGGATGAACACTTCCTTTGTTAATATTCAATGATTGAGCAAGAATTGATGGATAATAGGTTGAAGGTTTCTCCCCAACTCTAAGAACTCTCTCTCTCACTCTAAAATATCAGAAATGTGCTCAAAATGAGCTATGGCTTATGTTTTAACGAAGAAGGGTCGGGTTTAAAAACCCCATAAATGAAGCCCTGGAACAAGATATGCGGTCGTATGTGCGACCAAAAAATGGTTATGTGATCTGCATATCGGCCGCATAATTTGGGTGCCAAAATTGGAAAGGAACTGACCGGGTCTGCGGTCACTATGCGGCCCGCAGACCTGTTCTATGGTAGCATAATGCACCACAGACTGGTTTTGCGGTCGCATAATGCACCGTTGAACCTCCCTCTGAAATATCTCAATGCAGGATATGCAATAAGAGTGCGGCTCATGAAATGGTTATGTGGTCGATTAATGGGCCGCGAAAATGTCATCGAGATGACCCAGACTGCCCCACTCTGTGACCATTTTACGGTCCGCAGAGTGGTTCTGCAGTCACAGAATGGGCCACAAAAATGCCTTCTTCTGCCCAACATTTTCTTTCAACTCCCAGCATACTGTTCAATCCAAAAAGTCAGAACCGAGGCTCACAATCTCGTCGTGAAGAGTTTCTACTAGTATTAGCCTCTACGCCTACCCCGGCATCACGGAACCCCGGTTTTTAGAAAAATTTTCACGGGGCTTTACTGCTTGCCACATATTGATTTTGCTATCGCGGAATTGACATGCCATTTTATGACCATTCCTCTGGATACATATTGATTCTACTACCACATAATTGCACCACAAAATTGATTTCGGGGGTCTTTTTTGGAAATTATCAAATCCGACCCTATTTTGATATAAGGTCTTAGGGGGTCATTTTACAAGGTAAAATCTTTTTTTTAAGACAGAGGAGAGAGTTGTTTTAGGGAGAGACGGGTAAAACCTAGCATGCTAATCATCCATTCTTGCCCAAATCTTCAAGAATCAAGGAAGCCATTTACTAGATCTTCATCTAAGAGGTAACATTCTACTCCTTAGCCCTAAATTTTTAATTTTGGACTAAACGTTGGTAATAAGAGGTATGATTCTTATGTGTGGAGGCTATTGAACTAAAAATGGTAAATGATTTGTTGTGGGGGTGTAAGGATTCCACCATAGAAATCTTGTAGTGAAAATTGCATCTAGTGCTTGATGAAATGCTTAAGTGAGCTAAAAGCATGAATCTCTCCCTAATTATGGTTCAATTTTGTTATATATGTAGTTGATTGGAATTTCTAGAAGTGTTGGGACATTGTGGTAATATAAGGGAAGCTCAATCAATGTATGTTGGCTAAACGTCTCCCCTAGAACTGAATCCCATGATGTTCTTGTAAGTCCCAGGTTATTAATTATAAATTAACTATTCCGAATAAGATTTGTCATGAAAGGTATATGTTCAAAATGTGTTCCGGATGCTCTTATTATATGATGTTATCCTTCGGGAATGTGTTCAAAGCATGAGTTGGGTATAAAATGTTATGATTCCAAGTAGTGTTTCAAGTGGAGGCTATTATGCCAAATTGTGTAAGAAGTCTGAATGTGCTTAAGACTCTTAATTCCTCTTAGGTGTACTAAAAGTCGTGATTAGGGATTATTTGTTGTTGATAGTAGATAAAGATACTTGAAAGTTAAACTAGTGAGTTGAGGATATAAAGTGTGGACACCGTGCCAAGAATGAAAGTTATACTTGTGGCCAGTAGCGCCAATGAAATGAAATGATGTGTGAAATATTATGAAATGAGCCTTGATTCAACTATTCCAAATTTACTCTGAAAATTGAATTATCCAAAAGCTTATGTACTCAAGCCATGTCCAGATGTGGTTGTTCTAACTAATGTTATGCTTGGTAGGTATTTCCAATATGTTTTGAGTTCTTACATATTCATGAGTTGAAATTGTGTATTTCCCTTTTGGGGAAAGTTATTTCAAGAGTATTCTATATGATGATGTTTATGATGATAATCCTTGAAAGTAAAGAAATAAAAGTGTGGAATATGATATATGGCCACAGTTCCATGAATGAAGAATAATATGTATGGCCAAGGGAGCCAATGAAATAATGATGTTGTAAGTAGTTGAAAGTAATTATCAGGTGATATATGGTGTGAAAGGTTACGAGATGAATGTATTTGTACTTATGTTTCCAATGTGTTAAAAGCTCCTACACCATCATGAGTAGAGGATATGGTGTTCCAAAATATTTTAAATGTTATTGATGTCATGTGATCACCCATGGCACGTACAAGTAAGAGATAGAATAAACATAAAATGTGGTCGTTTGCCAAAATGAGAATTATGAGGTATTGTATGTCCCAATGGTTTCAATCATAGTATGTATGCTTCTAAAATAATTAATGTAAATCACTTCGATGTTAAGTCCCCAAGAATCATTAACTTAGCTAATGACCTTAATATAACAAGGGAGTATATAATGCAGTGGAGGAGGGATATCCTATGCTAAGTGATGATAACTCTTATGGAAAATGTATTTGGGCCATGTGGCATTGAAATTGACTTATTGATTTACCATACATGTTCTAATATGATGAGGTGTATTTCTCCATGTTAAGCATGAATATGAACATGAAGTGTTCCACTGATCCGGGAACGTACAACCTTAAATGTAGCGCTAGTCATATCGCTTTGGGTTTATATATGGTCATATGAATAATGATGTGTTATGATCCTATGAATGGTCTATGAAACTTATAGGTGTATTATGCATGTAAGTCCTATGAACGGTCTATGAAACGTATAGGTCTATTGCGTATGTAAATCCTATGAACGGTCTATGAAACGCATAGGTTTATTGTGCATGTAAGTCCTATGAACGGTCTATGAAACGTATAGGTCTATTGCGTATGTAAATCCTATGAACGGTCTATGAAACGCATAGGTTTATTGTGCATGTAAGTCCTATGAACGGTCTACGAAACACATAAGTGTATTGTGCCTGTAAATCTTATGAACGGTCTATGAAATGCATAGGTATATTGTGTATGTAAATCCTATGAACAATCTATGAAACGCATAGGTGTATTGTGTATGTAATTCCTATGAATGGTCTATGAAACGCATAGGTATATTATGTATATAAGTCCTATGAACGGTCTATGAAGCGCATAGGTGTATTGTGTATGTAAATCCTATGAACGGTCTATGAAACACATATAAGTCCTGTTAATGGCCTATGAAACGCATAGGTGTATTGTGTATGTAAATCCTATGAACGGTCTATGAAACACATATAAGTCCTGTTAATGGCCTATGAAACGCATAGGTGTATTGTGTAATTAAACATTGCGAGCAGTCTATGAAACACACATGTGTATTGTGTAAGTAAACATTATGATTGGTATGTGAAACGCATAGGTGTATTGTATAGGTGATATGGTGAACGGTCTATGAAACGCACATGTGTACTGTGTAAGTAAACACTGTGAACGGTCTATGAAACGCACAGGTGAATTGTGTAAGTAAATACTGTGAACGGTCTATGAAATGCACAAGTGTATTGTGTAAGTAAACACTATGAACGGTCTATGAAATACACAGGTGTATTGTGTAAGTAAACACTTTGAACAGTCTATTAAATGCACAGGTATATTGTATAGGAGATACTATGGACGGGTTATGAAACACACAGGTGTATTGTATAGGTGATACTATGGATGGTTGTGAAATGCATATGCATATTGTGTTGGTGTTACTGTGGATGGTCTATGAGACACATAGGTGTATAATATGATATGTGAACATTAAGGACGGTCTATGCAATGTATAGGTGTAAGATAAAGGAGGGAAATGGACGGTCTATGAGACGCGTTGTTAACACTGACAATAGGGGCCACTTTCATTTCCCTTGTTTGTACATGTTTCAATTACCTTATAATATGTATTCGACGCATAGTTCATATGGCACAGTTAATCCTAAAAGAAGTCTAAAATGATGTAAACATAACAAGACTTGAAATGTGAATCTATGGGATGTTTCATAGTTTTTTATGTACTTCATATGCCTCTTATTTGAGCTATCATAATTTTATATATTGTTCTGTTTTCCTTAAATGCGAGTACTATTCTACATGTACTCACAACCCTTTTGCCGGGGGTGCTGCATCTATTTATGGATGCAGGTATACTTCTATAGGATGATATGGATCTTTGATGGTGAGCCTGCTACCGTTCCAGTGAGTATTCGAGTATGTGGTTTTATGTACTTAGGTATCTATTGTCATAGAAGCTCTATCTACACTGTGGGTCATGTATTTATGTTCACCGATATTTATGAAGCTATGAACCCATCATTAGAGAAAAAGAAAAAACTTTATGGGCTCAATATGAAAGTCAATATCTAATTATGTTTTGGTAAATCATGCATGAGTTATGATGAGAGGTTGATGTAACGTAGGCTTGCTTGACTGGGTTCACTCAGTTGAGCGTCGGTCATGCTCCCCATGTTCGGGGAGTGACAAACATGGTTTACGAGTCCTAAGATGTCATGGAGCTATGTCAGTAGAGTCCCTCGTATCAGTGTGTTTCTGGCCACATTTATAATAGGGAGGCTACAACGACATTTAGGAAATGTTTCTCTTCTTCTATCTAATATCGTGTGTTGAGGTTCTGAGTTAGTCTATGAGTTTCTTTATCAATATCAAGGAATATTTGCACATCATGCTACGAAATGAGAAAGGCCTAAGGACTAAAGGAATGGCGCAAAAAACACATATAATGTTTGAGGTACCCAATTCTCCTTGTAATGGAGGAAGGAAATGTTAAGGATACGACCAAGGTAAGCAAGTTCATACAGTTGTCCTTGAGAGTTATGGTTTGTTGTTGTTTTCATGTATTTGGTGCAATGTGGTGTTATCTATATGCTGTTAGGATTGATTTCTGAGATTCTCTGACAGGTGAATATGCCCAATTACAGGGGAAACTCTATCAAAATTTCTGGAATATTTGGGGAGTTAGTCAAATATAAGACCAAGGAATGCAAATAAAGACCTAAGTCATATTGGGGTGTTTTTTGGCAAGCCCTAACCCTCATTCGAGGACGAATGATCCTAAGCAGGGGAGAGTGAAAGGCCCCGAAAAAGTTTGATAAGGATTTAAGGTTTCATGTTGGTGAGCTAGGCTAATGTGTTTGAAAATTTTGCTAAGGGATTTAAGGTTTCACGGTATAGAACTTTTGGGTTGTACAATGCATTGGAGAGTTATAGGTAAAATGTTGTAGAAAATGGCCTTTATGCAGTCCATTGTGCGACTGCGGAATCACTCCGCAGACCGCATATCCGTCATAGAGTGAAGCGGAAAGTTAGCAAATTTGAAATCATTTTGTGGCCATTCAACTAGACATATAATGATTCTTCTATCGCAAAATGTCCGCGGAATGATTTTGCTATCACAGAATTGCATCGCAGAATCGACATGCCATTTTGTGGCCATTACGCTGGCAACATATTGAATATGCTATCACATAATTGATATGCCATTTTGTGGCCATTCCGCTGGCCAAATATTGATTATGCTACCACATAATTGCACCACATAATTGATTTTTGGGGTAAATTTTGGAAATTTTCATATCTGACCCTATTTTGATCAAATGTCTTAGGGGGTCATTTAACAAGGTAAAATCTGATTTTTTCGAGAGAGGAGAGAGCTATTTTAGAGAGAGAAGGAGAAGACCTAGCATGCTCATCATCCATTCTTGCCCAAATCTTCATGAATCAAGGAAGACAATTACTAGATCTTAATCTAAGAGGTAACGTTCTACCCCTACTCCTAATTTTGGGATTTGGACAAAAAAGTAGGTAATAAGAAGTATAATTCTTAGGTGTGGAGGTTGTTGTACTAATAATGGTAAATGATTTGTTGTGAGGTGAAAGGATTTCACCATAGAAACCTTGTAGTGGAAATTGCACACCTACTGCTTGATGTAATGCTTAAGTGAGCTAAAACCATGGATCTCTCCCTAATTATGGTTCAGTTTTGTTATATCTCTAGTTGATTGGAATTGCTACAAGTGTTGGGACATTGTGGTAATCTAAGGGAATCTCAAGTATGTTCAGAAATGTCACCAATGCCAGATACATGCTGATACGATACGAATGCCCCCCAATGAACTCAATGCAACGAGTGCGTCCGAGCCTTTCTCCGCTTGGGGAATGGATGTCATCGGTCCAATCGAACGCCCTTCTTCAAATGGTCATAGGTTCATTCTTGTGGCCATAGATTATTTTACAAAATGGGTTGAAGCCACATCTTACAAAGCTGCATCTAAGAAGGTCATCGTAGATTTTGTTTGGGAACGCATTTTTTGTCGATTCGGAATCCTAGAGTCAATCATCACCGACAATGCCATCAATCTCAACAGTGACCTAATGAAGGCCATGTGTGAAACTTTCAAGATCAAGCATATGAATTCCACGGCATACAGACCGCAAATGAATGGAGTTGTAGAGGCCACCAACAATAACATCAAGAAGATAATAAGGAAAATAGTAGATAATTACAAGCAATGGTACGAGAATTTTCCAATTGCTCTACTGGGGTATCGTACCACGGTTCACACATCAACTGGGGCAACTCCTTACCTATTGGTTTACGGAACTGAAGAAGTTATTCCTGTCGAAGTAGAAATCCCTCCTTTGAGAATTATACAAGAAGCCCAGCTCAGCGATGCATAATGGGTACAGAGCCGCTATGAACAACTGGCTCTCATTAATGGAAAGAGAATGAATGCAGTATGTCACGGTCAACTCTACCAGAACAGAATGGCAAGAGCTTTCAACAAAAAGGTCAAACCAAGGCAATTAACGCCGAGGCAGTTTGTGCTAAAGTGGATCTTCCCACATCAGGATGAAGCCAAGGGGAAGTTCTCACCCAACTGGCAAGTTCCCTACATGGTTCATCGAGTATTTATAGGAGGAGCACTCATAGTTGTAGATATGGATGGATAGATTTGGCCAAACCCTATCAAATCAGATGCAGTCAAAAGATACTATGTTTAAGATGTTTTGCACTTCTTCACTTGATGTAACTGAACTACGCTCTACATGATTCCCATTTAAGAGGGGATACGTAGGTGGCCTTGTGGGTTTGGTCACATTTTAATAAAATCTTCATTTTTCCGTGATCAGAAACTGGGAAAGATTGCAAGTTCAGCCAACTTCGTCATATATGGAACAACTAAAAATAGTGCATTTTAAACCGGGCCATAATTTTGAGGGGAGCCCTCAAAATTCTATGGCAAGGAGGTTGCAATGTCTCTGAAATGTGTCACAGTCACGGTCGAGGACGAACGTTTGTTTAACAGGTGGAGAAGGTAAGGACCCGATCAGTCATTTTTAGAATTAGCATCCCGTTTGCCAGCTTAAAGTCTCGAGCAGTTTTGTATTATGTATTATGACTTGTGTGTGTGGTGCAGTTCAGATTTCGGATGATTCAGAATCAATTTGGAAGAAGGATTCTTGTTTTAGAAGCTTAAATGGTAAGAGTTGACCGGAGTTTGACTTTTGTATAGACGACTCCGAAATAGCATTTTGATGATTCTAATAACATCATATGGTGATTTTGGACTTAGGGGTGCGTCTAGATTTTGCTTTGGAGGGCCGTAGGATAATTTGAAATATTTTGACGAAAATTGGAATTTAAAAGTTTTGAAAGGTTAAGAGGTTTGAGCGAGAGTTGACTTTGTAGATATGGGACTCGAATTGTAATTCAGAGAGTTGGATTAGCTCCGTTACATCATTTGATACCTTAATGCAAAATTTGATGTCATTCCGGGTTGATTTGATATGTTTCGGCGCGAGTTGTAGAAGTTGAAAGTTCATAAGTTTATTAAATTGGATTTGCAGTGGGATTCGTATTTATGATATTGTTTGATGTTATTTGAGGCCTCGAGTAGGTCCGCGTTATGTGTTGGGACTTATTGGTATGTTCGCACGGGGTCTCAAGGGGATCGGGTGAATTTCGGATAGGTTTGGGTTGTGTTACGCTTTTGTTTTATGTTTTGAAGTCGTTTCTTCAAGCATAAATGCTACCACATTAAGAAAATGACCTCCAATTGCTGTTTTTATTGAAGCATTATATTTGTATCGTAATTACAGAGCCATAGCAAAAATATTGTTGAATTTGGACATTGTATGAGCGAGTTATGCTCATTTTAGTGTCGGAGAAGAGAGCTGTTGATGGTGCTTTGCAGATGCGATGTTGGGTCCGCATCTGTGACCCCGCAGGTGAAAAAACTGGTCCGCAACTGCAGAAATTACAGCTGGCAGACAACAGGTGCGGAGTTTTGGGCGCGGGAGCGAAATTCCCCGTGTATTAAAAAAATCTGACTGCGATTATTTAGTATTTTGAGCATATCTTGAGTTCTAGAGCTCCGATTGAGGTGATTTTTGTGGAGTTCCTCTCGTATTTTCATGGGGGTCAGTATAAAACTATAAGTTTTTTATTTTAATATGATTACATAAGTTCTTCTTTGAATTAATCCACGTTGCGATTGGATAGTTGGAGCTTTTATCAGAAAATTTTTCCGAAGAGAATAATTGGGTTTTGAACATTGATTCAGAGTCAGAATTGGATGAAATTAGTATGGTTGGACTCGTAATTGATTGGGTGTTCGGATTTTATGAATTTTTCCGGGTTCCGAGGTGTGGGCCCGGGGTTGATGTTTGGGTTGACTTTTTAATTTTTTTAAATATTGAAGCTTTATTATCGGGAATCGTTTCCTACGAGTTTTGCTTTATGATTCGAAGTTGTTTTGGCTAGATTTGAGCCGTCTAGAGGTTGTTCCACTCAAGAAGGACATCTTAGAGTAACGATCTAGCTTCTTTGAGGTAAGTATCTTGCCTAACATGTTTTGGAGGAAACTACCTCATAGGATTTGAGTCATTTGTGCTAATTGTGTCATGTGAAGGCCGTGTACGCGAGGTGACGAGTACGTACTCGGGCTTATTTGTGGAAATTTGACCGTTTGGTACTCTTAGGTTCTTATGTTCATTAGATGTGAAGTTGTTGTAGCATGTTAAATCCCCCATTTACTAACTTTACCCTTACGCATCGTATTTGGAATTAATTGATTCATGTTTTACCCTTGTTACCAATTAAATGCTTATGAGCCTTAATTGAAGATATTGCCTCTTTATTGCCATGCTATCTTTTCTGTAATTGCTTATCCTTAATTAAACTTATTATTATCCTTTCCGTAATTGCTTATCCTTAATTGAAGTTATTATTATTCTTTTCGTAATTGCTTATCCTTAATTGAAGTCATTATTATCTTTTTCGTAATT